>MEJB01000001.1:5875551-5899581 GCA_001752375.1 Rhazya stricta | reverse complement strand
AAAAAGTAAATTATATATTTATAATTTTATATTAAAATACAAAACAAGTATCAAAAAGTATTTTTTTTTTTTATGTAAAGGATTACTTTTCATTAATTTATAATTTTATATTAAAATACAAAACAAGTATCAAAAAGTATTTTTTTTTTTTTTTATGTAAAGGATTACTTTTCATTAAGTTAATCGATTAGCCCAATGTCAACCACGTAATGCTATTGTTTGTATTATAGCCGAATTTTGAAAGTTGACAGTGGCCAGCTGGTTCGGCATTGTTACCTTCTTGTTTAGGCAGCTTTACGGTAAGAATATGATATTTCATGGCTTAGTGGTCTCTACGTTGCCGAATTCTTTTCTTGTCATTTTCTGGTGAAGGCACGAGTAATGTGGAAGGAATCTTGTGTTATTGTACCTGTAGCAGAGACTGCAAGCGCTTTTTCTTTTGATTATACTTTCGAAAAGATATTGACTCAATTGTGTTACTATTTATTTGATTATATTTTCTTTCATTTCAAGTTTAAATATTAATCAGTAAAATGATTGTAGAATCATAAATAAACTAACAAAACTTAAATTTTCGACCATATTCGTTTCTCGTTTAGTTTAATCTGGTAATGAATCTCACGAARACATTTTAGATAAGCGAAGTTGCTATCTATCTAATATCTTTGCTGCAAATTACATAATGTCCACAAGCTCTGTGTTTATTTTTGCTTCATTCTTGATCTTTTTTCATGCTTGAGGGTAAGGAAATTATGCTGTTTTTTTCTGGATTTTAGCAGGGAAATAAATCTAATTAAGAGCATTGCATTTTCATACACCATAGTCTAAAGCGCATGATCTTTGATTTTCGGATAGAATTAATTCGTTGATGATTCTATTTAGGTGATATATTATTATGTAAATTGTGATTCAACATTTTCCTTAACCTGTTCATTCTCAAATCTTATTATACTTTTCGAGTACTGATTAAATATTTGATTACTTAGTGATAAATTATATTTGATTCTTAAACTTGACCTTTTGTTATTTAATCAAATATTGGTAATATCAGCCGGGAACAACAGTCTTGAAAATATCCCCAATCAAATTTCGATATTTAACAATGCATAAACNTCGTTTAGTTTAATCTGGTAATGAATCTCACGAAGACATTTTAGATAAGCGAAGTTGCTATCTATCTAATATTTTTGCTGCAAATTACATAATGTCCACAAGCTCTGTGTTTATTTTTGCTTCATTCTTGATCTTTTTTTCATGCTTGAGGGTAAGGAAATTATGCTGTTTTTTTCTGGATTTTAACAGGGAAATAAATCTAATTAAGAGCATTGCATTTGCATATACCATAGTCTTAAGCGCATGATCTTTGATTTTCGGAGAGAATTAATTCATTGATGATTCTATTTAAGCGATATATTGTTATGTAAATTGTGATTCAACATTTTCCTTAACCTATTCATTCTCAAATCTTATTATAGTTTTCGAGTACTGATTAAATATTTGATTACTTAGTGATAAATTATATTTGATTCTTAAATTTGACCATTTGTTATTGAATCAAATATTGATAATATCAGCCGGGAACAACAGTCTTGAAAATATCCCCAACCAAACTTCGATATTCAACAATCATAAACTTGATCAGATAAACTACAGAACATAAGAACAATCAGTTATCGATCGTTACTGATCTGTTAAAAATATTCCAAATTCAAAATTTACATAGGATGAAGTCATGTATATTCATGCATGACATCAAAGACTTCCAAGAAGGAAAAAAGTAAAAATTCTTTAACATTTACTACCCCATAGATACTATATCTAGATGCACCCTTGAGAGATGATAGGAGACGGCACGGGCTCTACAGAAGACGAGAGCTGATCAGAGCCGACCGTAATTCGTTTTGTGATGTTTACAGATTCTATAACCATCGTCACATATGTGCTAAATTTCCAGTTCTTGCCACTGCAGCATTCTTTATCTCTTAATTGTAACCACAAACGCCATTAATGAGTGAAGGTGGTGGCCGTTATGAGAACACATTTTTCGGCTAATAACCACATTATAATGGTACCTCCCAGCTACGTATGCAAGCATGTGTTTGACTCTTTGTTCTTCCTTCACACTTATTTTGTTTTGCCCCACCTTGAAAATATATGTACAGTTCATCTTTAGGGCTATAAAGCATTTGCAACTTTCAGTCTCTTTTCATCAATTTATTGAAATCTTGTTTCTGGCTCTCGATGAGTCTTCAGTGGCTGAGTTTGATAGGGGCCATATGGTTGCAGTGCACGAGTGGAACCAACTCAAATTTTCCAGCTTATTCATCTCAGCTCAAGCATCTTCTATCATTGTCACAGTTGCAGCTAAACAATCTTGCGCTTGCCTCCGATGCAGGGAAGTTGTTWGGATGGTTTTCTGGGATTGCAGCTGCTCATCTWCCACTGTGGCTGGTGCTYATGATTGGGGCTACTCTTGGATTCATTGGTTATGGGGTGCAATATCTTTTCATTACCAACCAAATAGCTTCTCTGGCTTATTGGCATATTTTTTTGCTGACTTCTTTGGCAGGAACTAGCATATGTTGGATCAACACAGTTAGTTATATTATTGCCATTCAAAATTTCCCTTTGGATAGGCAAATTGCAGTAGGCTTATCGACTAGTTACCAAGGTCTAAGTGCAAAGATTTTCACGGACATTGTCAATGTTGCTGTTGCCAATCGTTCTTCTCATACTGAAAGAGCCAAAATATATCTTCTTTTGAATGCCACCATACCGCTGTTGGTTTGCCTTATAGCAGCATCATTGGCTAGGAATGTTCAAATAGGAAAAACCAAGAAACTGGAGAGTGGGTTCAAGCTAATGTTTTTCATAACAATAGCCACAGGAATCTACGCTGTGATCAGCAGCTTAAACCCAATCGTGGGTTCATTACCACCGATTGTTATGGCGATTGGGATGGGCTTTTTCTTACTTGTTCCCTTTGTAGTTCCAATAGCTGAAACAATTAGAGAAAAGCTCCAGCAGAAGTGTCGTCTAAGGAGAGCACCGAGAGTATGTAATGTTAATACTATAGATCATGACAATCCTGTGATAGGATCATTGGAGAGTGGTGAGAAAGACCAAGAAGCTCAATCTCCGATCCCTGTTTATGAAATTCATGTGAAGGAGGAGATTGGAGCAATAGAGATGCTAAGAAGATTAGACTTTTGGTTATATTTCTTTGTTTATCTTTTTGGAGCAACTCTTGGTTTGGTTTATATGAACAACTTGGGACAAATTGTTGACTCTCGTGGCAGCTCAAGGACTTCTGCACTGGTATCCTTGAGTTCATCCTTCGGCTTCTTCGGTCGGCTCATTCCCTCCCTTCTGGACTATTATTTCTCAAAGTACGTAGTTCTCCATTCCCAACCATATATTTGCATCAAATTTCTTGTAAAGATGACGATGAGTAGAATTGATACTGATGTCAATGTTTTTCTTTTTCTTTCAGGACTGATTATTTGGTTTCCAGACCAGCATCCATGGCGGCCATGATGGTCCCGATGTCGGGAGCCTTTTTCTTGCTTCTCAGTGGAAACAACCTTTCTCTGTCTATCAGCACGGCCATTATAAGCATATGTACAGGAGCAATGACTTCCATCTCCGTCCCCACAACCACAGAGCTGTTTGGAACAAAGAACTTCGGTGTAAATCACAACATTCTCGTCATTAGCATCCCGATTGGCTCATTTTTGTTCGGTGACTTYGCTGCTCTACTCTACAAAAAGAAGGCAAACGCAGACGACGGAAGCTGCATGGGAGCCAAATGCTACCAAACCACCTTCATAATCTGGGGATCTCTGTGCCTCTATGGAACCTTTTTGGCCATGATGCTTCATCATCGAACCAAGAAGTTCTATTCTAGGAATCAGAATAGAATATAGACAGCATGCAGCAACATACAGGCGGCTACAAAATCTAATCATAGAGGATGTACTTTCTGGTTGAAGTAATATATAGTCAACCAGGGTTTTTCCAGTGGCAAAAATTGGACATGAGTTGTATAGATTTCTGACCGTTCAATGCTGTTGTATTTAATCGTGTTTCACAAAGCAAMTAAGTTCAATTATCTTGGTTATTACCATGTGTTTGAGACTGTTTGGCTGATAAGATGCTGTTGAAAAACCATGTGAACGAATTGCAAAGAATATGATCAACTTATTAGGTACGTCAAACTAAGAATTACATTATTACATTAAACTGTAACATTAAATACCCTATGCTGGTAATATCCACAAATGTAGATACACCACTCTTGATTTCGGAAGAATGTCCGAGATAACAACATGGTACGACTAATAAGACAATACTACGTCAGGCTTTGCATCATGCTTACTTATCATGAACAATTAATATTCTTGATTTCCACTCAATGTTTGTCTTCTTTTGTAGATCATTACCTCACTGCTTATCTTTCTTCGATTGAACTGATAATGTTCAATTTCTAAGCTGTTCCAGCCGAATCTTTATTTCTTATTACACATATTCTATTACACAAATTAGAGTAAAATTGCATATATATTTTACTTTCTTCTTCCTTACATTAAAAGAAAAATATATATACACTTCGTATTCTAATAAATATAACAAAATACATAACAGAGAATATATTAAAAGATTTCTAATCTAATAATGCTATCCAAATTTTAAAATATTTCTTCATTAAAAATATATGTATAAAAAAAGCCGAATAATGGTAAAATTAAAGGAAAAAATAAATAAAATTTTGATTTTATAACATAACAGATAATAATTTACACAAAAGAATTCTAAAATGGAAAAACCATCTTGCAGTAGAGGTAATGGAAAAGTATTAGAACTTTTTTATGTTAAACTTAGCTCGAATATGAATACATATGCCAAATAACTATTGTTAGGCCAATCTTAATTTTCGATTGGCATTCTTTAATGTCTCTAGTACATCTAATATTCTTCTAGTGTATTAGAATAACATTTTGTTAGAGTAGTAAAACCTATAAGATTTTATAGACTACACATCCATATTTGCCGTCTATGTTAGGAGGTGGGTTGTGAATTTTATCGTGCGGTTGGCAGCAAATTAATGGTTCCTGCCGGCCCTGTGCCCCTTAGATACATTAATCTTGGTTGCCAAGCTGCTAAGGAAGTGATCGGGTTGATGATGAATGTTGATGGAGTACAGYAGYAAAACTCCATGTGCCGTGGAGGTTCATCACTCCTCTTCGTGTTGCAATTAACCACTCTTAAGCAAATAGATCGATTAGAATTACCCATTCACAAAGCACAGTACTATATCTTGAAATTGATTTAYATTATGATGCTACTTTWGATGGYTAGGCCTGTAAACCTTGGAGGAATTTTAGGCATAAATGGACAAACATYCACTTCATGTGTCCAAATAATTCCTCTCTGGCTCTTGRGTGTTTTTRATACCTAAGTTCTCACTCATTTCTATCCTTCACGGCAGCAGAAGKTAGTGCATGCAATAATAACCACGATATTTCAAGGATCAATTTGAGGTAATTCTAATTATATATATACGATAAAAAATACTCTATATACGTAGGTACTGTCCTTCATTACTCATTTTCCTTTCAATTTATTACAGAACATTAATCACTCRTGGAGTACTAATATGGACAAATGAGAAGGGRRAAGGACTGAAGTTTGTCCTTTTAAAAAARAAGAAAACTGCGAGAGTTATTAGCCATGCATGTCCTATGGAGCATCAATGAAGGAGGACGGGGCCTCGTGTAATTTCTGACGTGCAATTCTCATCATCTTTGTGTCATCAGATTCTTTTGGTTTTATTATGGGTTTATTGCAAGGGAAGCCAGGCACGTCTCTGGTTCACTTCACTTGAGGGATTAATGACGGTGCAAAAAGCTAAGCTTTGAATCTCTTGAGCATATATTCATAGGTTGATCGACAATCCTGCGGTTGATCAGCCATGAATACTGCCATGTAGGGTCAACCATTCATGCGGAGGGGCCTCAATGCACTTATATGATTTGCTTTCTCAATTAACAGATTACAGGGAAGAAGATGATAAAAATAAAATAGCAATGACTGGTTAACTAATTCTAGTAGCAGCATAAATTGACGAGATGGACCTCTGAGAAGCTTAAGCTTAATACAGATATATGCTGGGGTCCAAATTTTCTATTACCATTAATGTGAAATTTCTTTTCTACCTACTCATGATTCTAACAGTAATCGTGAACTGTAATCTTCTTCTAGAATTCTTATAAATTTTGATTAATAGTTAAAAATTATAAGCATTGACGCATATAAATTTAGGTATCGAAACTTAATTGAATTAACAAAATGGTCAAAAGACTTGGACTGGTTGCGGAAATGAATTGTGGTCATCACATGAACAAGAGGACAGACATCACCACCATGGAAAAGTCTTTGACAGAAATGTCTTTTTCGTTTTAAGGTACCTATGTATGGAGATACTAATAATAAGGGAAGGATGGGGCTAAGCAACAACATAGGCAGGCACGATGATCGATCAGTACTTTATGCATTTGCTTCTTTATATTATGTTACCGTCGGTAATGGGCATTTACTATTTATTAGCTCCACGTCTTATCTTATCCTTGGAAGATAACAGAAGCCATCCACTCTCTTCCTCTCTTTTACATGTATGACATTATTGCAGAACACGATTGGATTTCATAATCTTAACCAGAACGCTGTTTGGTTCCTCAGATGGGGGGGAAGGGATGGGACAAGCTAAGTTATCATTTGAGATACGAGCCTCAGATTTTGTAGTCCACTAGAGATGGAAGAAATTGACAAGAACGTCTCTTCATTCCTTATTTTTTTCCCTCATATTCATACTGTATTAATGGAGTTCTCATTTTCAAGAATTTATGCGTATTATTTAACCGATGAGCTATAATCTTGATAGAAAAATAAGAGAGAAACTTAATGTTTGTAATAAGTACTGCATTTCAGATTACCTACCAAGTAAGATATAAAAGGAGGTAAAAGAAACACTATCATTTATATTGGATATATTGCAGTTTACCAACCAGAAAACTAATCATAAGATTACAACAAATTGTAGATATTTTATGGAAAATCCTGCTACAAAAAAACTTGGACAATCTGACTTAATGAAAATTATGCTGGGTTACCTTTTTAATCCTCTTTGCCTTTTAATGAAGATTTGCCTTTAATTCCCTCTGCCTTTTAAACATTAAATCAAGATCCTTCCACCTAGCAGATCTTATGTCGCCAAATTTAATCTATTTAGGAAGCCATGGTGATTTTTAATGAGCAAGATCAGCCGGAATTGCAAACTTAGACCATACTCTCACTATGGTGTTTGACATTATAAGAAAATATTTAGAAGATTTCAATTCTAACTTATAACTAGAGCTTCTTTAGGATAGAACTTAGAAACACACAATTTGATTGAATGACAACTTTCCAACAAGAGAATGATTGCCAACCAAGTGATACTCTTCAACAATAAAGGTCTTGCTATTTATAGACACTTCTGGACATTAAATCCGGATTTCAAACACACATTATACTATTTTTTACAAAAGATAAGATTCTCACATGCTAAAAGCAAATGTGAATAGACAAGACTATAACTAAAGCCAAACTGACAATGACATCATATCGAACAGTAATTTCGACAATGACAACACACCGAAACTGAAAGAGACAATACATAAATCAGTTTTGAAGGAAAGATTTCTGTCATTGATGATGATCTTCAACCATAAGCTTCAATCAAAGTCATTGTCACTATCCATAATAAAGTAAGCAAATAGTAACCCWTCAAAATCTTCATCTGAACAGATTGGTTCAGGACAAATGAGTTCCTTGTGTCCATTTCAACCATAAGTGTGATATTCTAGATGAGCTTCTAAATATAATAACACCTCCATATAATATGGATGATTTGGCCAGTTTGGACATAATGGAATTGTTGCAGGGATAAGACTGACATCAATTCTGTTACAATGTGCCATGGAACACAAAAATCAGGTCTTATCTTCATATTTTTGAAGAAGTTTGTGAAAAAGTTTGTAATGAAGATTAGTTCTTTCAACAAGGGTGAGGTCGTTGATGGACTCAGTAATTTTAAGAGGTAATGAAGAAACGTAGTGAGAAAAATTCCATTTCAGAGGTAAGATGAATTTCAGGAATGATGAGGATTATGGATTGCACCTGTGAGTATTTGGGTCTTGAGAGCATGTCCGCAAGAACATTGCTCTTGCCTTTTAAATAGACAACAGTGAAACTGTACTTTGAGAATCATTCTATCGATCGAAGTAATTGTCTATGAGGAACAGTCTTCTATTTGAATTTTATCATTTTGGAAAAGAAGACATCCATTTCGACRTGAAAGTGATTCCCGATTAAAAAGAACTTGAATCATTTGATGTCATGTTTCACTGCAAGAATCTCTTTAAAGGTGGAGTGATAATACAACTCAGGTTCTTTGAATTTGTGGTTCTTATAACCAAAAAATTTTCTTTGACCATTGTGGTCTTCAAGGAGAATTGCTCCCCAGAAGCAATGACTTGCAGCTATTTGAAAAATCTTCGATTCTGTGAATGGAAGTGATAATGGTAGTAACTGTTGAATGAGACCTTTCATTTTTTTACTACCCCAGTATGCCTTTTCGTCCATTGTGAAGGATTCTTTTTCAGCTGGTTCTACAAAAGATAAGTGTATTGGGATAACTTTGGGATAGAGTCACACACGTAGTTGATAATGCCAAGAAATCACTAGACTTCTTGTCTGGGCTAGAACTGATTTGGAAACTTTAAGAGGGCTTGGGCCAAATTAGGTTGAGGGACAATAGACTTATCTTTTATGCTCATGCTAAGAAATTCAATTTCTGGTTGAGTCAATTTCATCTTCCGTGCTGAAAGTATGACACCGTACTTTTTAACTATATCTACAAACGTGCGTAATAAGCCGATGTGAGTTGGAAAGTCTTCACCAATATAGACAATAGCCATGTGAAGGATGGGTTCAAATATTTTTACCATTACTTGTTGAAATAAGAATGGTGCAGTCATGAGCCCAAATGGCGTAAATTTTCATTAGAAGTGATGGTCTGGTATACAAAATGTCATCTTATGTTTGTCCTCGGGATGGATGCTCAATTGCCAAAAAAATAATATTTAAGGTCAAACTTTGAGTCACATGTAGCTTTAAAAAGTTTATTCAAGAGAGCTTTTCTATCTGCAAAGGGAATTTGATGTCGGTAAGGAAAATGTTTAGTGGTCTGTAATTGACAACTAACCGAAACTTTCCTCTAACTTGTTCCGCTCTTTTGTTCACATAGAATGCCTCACACGCCCACGGAGATTGGATGGTTCAATGAGACCCTATCTGAGTAACTCCAGAGTTAACTGCTTAAATTAAAAGTATAAGATTCCCCATTAACTACTTTATATTTTATTTTCCAAAACTAGATCCTTTTCAAGGGATGAATCTCCCAAGACTTTAGCTTTTATTGTGCATCCAGGAAATATTCTTAGCATAATGAGTCTACTGATTAAATTAACAGTATAGGATTCCCCATTAGCTACTTTAAATTTTCTTTCATGTGGCTACAAAAAAGTATCAAAGAGTGTTTCTAGATTTAGAATGGATGTAGAGGATCCTATAATCAATGAAAGCAATGAACTGAGTGGGTCTGGCATATTTAGATAGGAAGAGTGCAACTAGGATTGTGGAATAGTTTTAGATTCGAGTTGGATCTGTGAAAGTTTGAAGCTTTGAGAATTGTAATCATCAAAGTCATCCTCTGATTCTGATTCTGAATTATCTTCTTGACTTGAATACTCAATATCATCAATGCTAACACATAGATCATCTAGAGTAAACTCATCGTCAATAGATAAGATAGATTCAAGGTCATGATAAAAAGATCTACCTTTGTATAYGGATAGATAGAGGCAATTAGATGTTGCTTCTTCTCTTTTGACTTTTTAGGACAACTTTTTGCATAATGATCCTTTTTGTTGTAGAAGAAACATCTATCAGATTTTACCTTGGCCTTTTTCCTAAAGAATTTCTTCTTTGATTTTCTGGGTCTGAATTTGGATTCTTTGGAAATGCTCTGCCTATAATGCTTCTCATAGTGGCATTTTTTCTTTAGTCCACAATCACATCCTGTCTTTAGGGAATTTATGTGAAACTCTGAGCTACAAGCTGATTCAAGCTCTTTTGCATGTTGGGTGAATTTTTTCATTAGTTGTTGTTTAGCACATAAATCAGGATGAGCAAGATTTGTTGGAAAATTTTCCCAAGAGTCATCTGGTTGATTGAAAATTTTGAGTTTAGATTGTCTTGGCTGTTTATTGGGCAAAGAATTCATCAAAGGAATTCAGAAATACTAGCTTCAAATCTCTATTATCTACTCCACCGATGGCAAAATCTTTTGGCTACGAATTCATAGTGTTGCTCAACTCCTTACGCTTGTAAGAGTAGCATTTAGTATAAAGAATTCTTCCCTCATCATGTCAATTTTCTTACTGATAACCAAAAAAGTTCTCATGTAAGAGTTGGATAGCATGACCAAAGATTTGTTGAACAAAAGCCTGTTGCTGATAAGCATCAAGATTAATCCAGTAGGCTTTTAACATTCCCAAAAATCTTGCTATATATCTGCTAAGAATACCAGCATTTGATTCACGAGTTTTCAATTTTCTGTGTATAACTAGGAATGAAGTTCACTGATCCAATCAAACCATTTTTTTGTGGATATGTCATCTAGAGTGAAAATTTTGGATCCCTAGAATGGAGTGGAATAGGCCCTGGTTGTCCTTGCTGAAATAATTTGGATCTTAACTTTCAATCTCTAGTTCTTCCACATATGGTTCATCTCAATCACGTGCTTGGAAGTGAACACCTGAATGTGTAGATTGCTTTGGTCCTACCATGAACATTTCTAGCTGCGAAATGGATTTTAAGTCAAAAATGGAAACTGATGTAGAACTCTCTGAGCCATCAATTATTGGTAATAGATTAGGAAGACAAGGTGGCACATTTTGTTGTACTGCAAGTTGCATTACGTGCTCTGGCACAAAGAATTCTTCAGATTCTATATATATTGCTTCTCTAATAAGGTTGGGATATGGATGGATCAGAAGATGGAGGTCTTGGTAGTTCAGATACTTGAGGTTTGAGAGGTGGTGGTTTGGGATATGGTCTTTTAAGTTGTAGTTTTGGGATGGAGGTCAAGTACTGGAGATCCAACAAAGAAGGGATTAGAGACGAAAGGAAGTACTGTATTGTAGGTTGTGAAGGGTTGTAACTGAGAAAGGTGTTTGAAACTGTTTAGTATTTTGGAACARGGGAGGAAACTGGTTTTAGTATTCCTGGAACTRAGATTATTTTCTCCTTCTATCCTCTTCTTCAAAATACCATAATTTGATTTTCAAGACTTTTCTTCTCACTTTCCTTGGCATAGAAATGGGAAGAATTGACATCTAGTCATCTTGCTATATTCATGAGTTACTCATAAAGAATAGCAATTTTTGACTGAATTTCAGCAATAGTATTGGTCATGAAATCAAGATCTAAATTAGAAAGTTGAGTTCTATTTTGGCTCAAAGAGTTTTCAGTTTGCCAGTTTAGAACCTTCTCAACTGCTGAAAAAGGTTGTAACTCTCTAGAAGAATCAACAATATTTGGAGTAGGGACTTTTGGCTAATGTTGGGCATTATCTTTTGTGTAGGTTTTTAGAGGTGGGAATTCTTTTGGCTGAAACATGGCTATCATGGGTAAATCAAGTTCATCGGTTTCAAGGGATAAAGATGAGGATGAATTGGGTGGTGATGGCGAAGTACGTTTGAGATTGTCATATGTGACGTAGTAATCAAACTTGCCATTAGGTTTTTCCAAAAATCTTACTGTAGGATCTCCTGCTTCATATATCTTGAGAAGAGATCTTTGAGATTTRGATCTAGATTTTTTTGATCTGGCCCTTGGCTTTTAATCGCCAAATCCTAAACTAGATACCTTTTATGTTCTTGTTGTTTCTGACAGTAGCTGCAATTACAAAATGGATCTCATTTGGTATGATCATCTTGATCCTTGTATTCATAGATAGGCCTACCATGCGATAGAAACTTGATGACAGGAACATCTATGGATGTAAAATCTTGCAAAGCAAACTAGGTGGAGAAGATAGCCAATATTGCCGATATGGATGATTCAACCTCGGAAGCAATTTCAGTAGGTCCACCTGGAAGGGAAGTCTATCTAAAATTTGTGGTTTGGATGGATTTCTGAGAAGCTTGATGAAGTTTTTCAGAATCAGTGATCCATTTTTTAGGTAAGAGTTTGACAAGCTCATCTCGAGAGATTTTATTAGGTATTTGGATCTGATTCAGTGTAGATGCAAAATTGCAACATATATCTCCACAAAAGTTGTTTCATTAGAGGATGGTAATGCAACTCAAGTGCATAATTTTGGACTCTGTAAACCATTTGGTAATGAAGTGTAGCTTGTTCTGATATCTAAGCCAGTGATTTAAACTTATATCTTGAGAGCTTTGAGAWGATTTGGATCTYRAAGACTGATGCTAAAATTAGGAACCAAGTCACCATGATTGTTCCTAYATTTAACGTTGTYTGTATAGTACCAATACATGCTTGCTAGTAATTCTTTATCCTGAAGTCCAGGAGTGTTAATCTCACTATGGTAGCAAGACCTTTTCTGACATGAAGTGTAAGACCGATTCTAATTCCTTCGAAATGAAGATGTGTGCAACCCTATCAAATCCATTAGGATGGAAATTTTGATTGAGGAACACAAATTGTTCTTCTAAAGTTGCTAGAATAGAACAAAACGAGAAAATGCTCGATTGGACATATCGTTTCACCTATGGTGAGGAAGAAGGTTTATTAATTGAGTAATGACTTTTGGAATAAGGGACGAATGTTTCTTGGTAAATATTTGGTAGGGATTTATGAGTGGTAGTTGGATATCAGGAAGCTATTCATCTCATGTATACGAAATCTCATAAAGAGAATCAATATTTCTAGAAGTGGAAGGCCAAGATCTTGAGGAAGATGAAGAGGTAAAGTTGAGATAAAAAATAGTGAATCTAAAACAGCAGGTGTGGCTTAAGTAGACATCATGTAATTAAATATTCTCTATCATTTCGAAGATAGTTAATAAGTTTGACTAATTTCTAAGAGATCAAAACTCAAATATCATCTTGTGTATCCAGAACTTGTGGCTCCGATATCAACCAGGGCCTTTCCAACCCATTCTCTGGGATCCAAATCTTTCACTCTTGATGACATACCTCCAGAAAAATGGTTTGATCGAATCTGTGAATTTCATTCCTAATGACACACAGAAAAAATTGAAAACTCGTGAATCAGATGCTGTTATTCTTAGCAGATTTATAGCATAATTTTTAGGGATGTTAAAAGCCTATTATGTTAATCTTGATGCTTATCGACAACAGAATTTATTCAACAGATCTCTGATCACGCTATCGGACTGTTACATGAGAATTTTTTTTTGTAATCAGCAAGAAAATTTTGACATAATAAGAGAATAATTCTTTAAAGTCAAATGCTACTCTTACAAGCGTAAGGATTTGAGCAAACTATGAATTCATGACCAAAAGATTCTTTGTCATCGGCAAAATTGACAACARAGATTTAAAGSAAGTATTTGTGAATTTCTTTGATAAATTTCTTGCACAACAAACAGTGAAGACAATCCAAGCCTAAAATTTTTCAAGCAACCAGATGACTCTTGGACAAATTTTCCATAAATCTTGCTCGCCTGATTTATGTGTTAAACAAGAGCAATGAAAAAATTCTCCCAGCATGCAAAACAATTTGAATTAGCTTGTAGCCCAAATTTTCAGATAAAGTATCCAAAGAAAGGATGTGATTGTGGACTAAATAAAAAGTGTCACTATAAGAAGTATTATAGGCCGAACAATTTCAAATAATCCAAATTTAGACACAGGAAAAAGAAAGAATAAATTCTTTGGGAAGAAAAAGTCTAAGGTAAACTCTAATATTTTCTTCTGCAATAAAAATAGTCATTATGCAAAAAATTATCCCAATAAGTTAAAAGAGAAGAAGCAACATCTAATCTCTGTCCAGCAGTATACAAAGATAGATCTTTCTGACCATTATCTTGAATCTATCTTATCTGTTGATAATGAGTTTACTCCAAATGCACTATGTGTTATCACTGATGATATTGAGTACTCAAATCAAGAAAATAATTCAAAAATCAGAATCATATGATGATTTTGATGATTACAGTTCTCAAATCCTCAAAGTTTCACCAATTCAGTCATCTAAAATTATTCCACAAATTCTTGTTTCACTCTTCCTATCTAAATATGTCAAACCTATTAACCTCATTATTTTCATTGATACAGGAACTTCTACATCCATTCTGAATCGAGAAATCCTCCTTGATACTTTTTGATAGCCGCATGAAAAAAAAAAAATTTAAGTAGCTAATGGGGAATCCTATATTGCTAATTTAATCAGTAGATCCAGTACGCTAGAAATATTTCCTGGATGCACAATAAAACTAAAGGCTTGGGAGATTAATCCCCTAAAAAAGATTTAGTTTGTATTTTAGCATATCCTCAGCATTGCAAAGGTGCTATAAATTATTACTTGAAGTTGATGGTATTATGTCCAAAGATTAGTTCAAACCTTCCACCGCAATCCCACTGTTATATCAAATTGGTGATTCGTCACAACAAAATCAAGTTGAAGATTCTAGATATATGCCGATTACTTCAAATTGTGCAGAAACTCACACAGAATCTCTTGCAAAAATGCTCTTCTTTTTTATGGATTAATTTTAATTTCTTCATTCATTTACCATTCAAATTAAATGAAGATATTAATCCTAAAAAGGCTAGTCATTTTGGCATGGCTTCAAATCTTCTTCCATAGGCTACTACATAATGCTATGAGTTATTCAGGCAGGATCTCATTGAAACATCAAAATCTCCATCGGCGTGCAAGACATTCTACGTATAAAAGAGCGGAACAAGTCAGARGAAAGCTTCAGTTAGTTGTCAATTACAAACCACTAAACCTTTTCCTTGCCAAACCAAATTTTCTTTGCCAAATATAAAAACTCTCTTGGGTAAGCTTTTCAAAGCTACATGTAACTTAAAGTTTCACCTTAAATCTGAATTTTAGCAATTAGGCATCTATCTAGAGGATAGACACAAGACGGCATACTATATATCAGACAATCACTTCCAATGAAAAGTTATGTTATTTTGGATCACGACTACACCATCCTTATTTTCACAAGTGATGGTAAAAATATTTGAACCATCGTTCATATGGTTGTTGTCTATATTGATGATATCCTTTTATTTTCTTAAAACTTTTCAACTCAAATAGACTTATTACTTTTGCAGATATAGTTAAAAGTATGGTATCATGATTTCAGCCTGGAAGATGAAATTGGCCCAAATAGAAATTGAGTTTTTTTGACATGCACATAAAAGATAAGCCCGTTGTCCCTCAACCTCATCTGGCGCAAGCCCTGAGAAAGTTTCCAAACTAATTCTAGTCCAAAGAAGAAACAAGAAATCCAATAATTTCTTGGTATTATCAACTACATAGTGTGACTTTATTTCAAAGTTATCGCAATATACTTTTTTTTTTTTTTTTGGTGGCTAGCTCAAAAAAAAAAAAATCCTTCACAATGGATGAAAAGACATACTGAGGCAGTAAAAAAACTGAAAGATCTCCATCGAAGAGTTAACGCCATTATCATTTCCATCGGCAGCACAGAAAATTCTCGCAAGTGATTGCTTTCGGGAGTAGTTCTTCTTGAAGACCACAATGGTCAAAGAAAAAATTGTTGTTATAAGAGCGGCCAAGGAATCTAAGTTGCATTATCACTCCACCTTTAAAAGGATTCTAGCAGTGCAACATGGCATCGAACGATTCGAATTCTTTCTAATCGAGAATCACTTTGGTGTCGAAATGGACATCTTCTTTTTCCAAAATGATAGAGTTCAAGCAGAAGATTGTTCCTCAGAAACAGTTACTTCGATGGTCGGAATGGTTCTCAAAGTACTCTTTCACGGCTATCTATTTAAAGGGCAAGAACAATGTTCTTGCTAACATGCTCTCAAGACCCAAAGACTCATAGGTGCAATCCATAATCCTCATCATCCCTGAAATCCATCTTGTCACTGAAATGGATCTTTCTCACTACATTTCTTTATTACCTCCTGAAATTACAGAGTCCATCCTCGACCTCACTCTTGTTGAAAGAACTAATCTTCATTACGAGCTCTTTCACTAACTTCTCCTTTGGATCCTAGGTGTTTATAGGTATTGAAAATAGCCCAAATCATCCCTGTCTCACAATTTTCTTCATTCGACATTTCAGTTCATTTCAAAAAATAGCATTGTGTTATTTTTGATACATTCTTAAAGTTTAATCTATTACTTTAACTTTTAATGTGGACAAATTGTTTGCATATCTCTGGCTATGTGTTCCTATTATAGATATTTCTTCTGAAAGGAAATATTTCTATAAAATGCTTTGTGGATTCAAGACCCAAGATGTTGGTATAGATTTACTGCTGATAGGTGCAAAAGATATGTTGTTATCAAATTGCCTAGGCCCGTGATAAATTTCATGCCACAATGACAATCACCAAGTGTTTATCATCTTCCAACTTGCGAGATAGTAGGATGACATAATTTCATAATATTGTCAGCTCTTTATTTCAGTGCCATGATCCAAAATAAAGGACTTAATTTTTATGTTCCATGGCACATTCTAAGAAAGTTGATGTCAATCTCATCCCTAAAACAATTCGGTTACGTCTAAACTGGTCAAATCATTCATATTATTGAGAAGTATTATTATATTTAAAAGCTCATCCAAAATATCATAGCTATGATCACTATGATCAAATTGGACGTAGGGACCTTATTTATCCTCACATTCAAATGAAGATTTTGAAAGATTATCGTTTGCTTACTTTATTTAGTAAGAGCAACTTTGATAGAAGATTATGATTGACAATCATCATCAAAGGACCAAAATTTTACTTGATTTCTGTACTATCTCTCTCAATGTCAGTGTGTTGTCGTTGATAAAATTACTTTTCAATATGATATCATTATCAATTTAACTTTAGTTATAGTTTTATCTGTTCACATTTGTTTTTAGCATATGAGTACGTTATCTTTTGTAAAAAAATAATACAATATGTGTTTGGAATTCAAATTTGAAGTCCAAAAGTGCCTATAAATACCAAGACCTTCATTGTCATCACTTAATTGACAAACATTCTCTTGTAAGGAAGTTGTATTCTCTTGTAAGGAAGTTGTTATTCAATAAAATTATGTGTATGTAAATTTTCTTTTCTCTATCCTCTACTTATGAGATAAACTTTCTCTCAAAAATCGCCATGACTTCTTAATTAGATCAAACTTAACGATATACGTTAGATGGAATAATCTTGATCTATGATTAAAAGGCAAGATTTGGCCATAAAAGGTCAAGAGGGCTAAGAAGGTCGCCTAGCATAACCTTGATTAAGTCACAATATCCAGATTATTGCAGAAGGATCTCCCATAAAGTATTTAAGATTTGTTTCATTCTAATTTCTAATATGCAAAAATAATAGGAGCAGAATCCAAAACATTCATAGATGACACAAGGGATTATCAAACTGAAATCTGTAGACCTGAACAAAGAAAACAAAAGAGAGGAAAGACAAAAATCAATTAAACATACATTTGACTCCTCAGCGAAAGCAATTCCCAATAAGAAATGAACCGTCCATCTTCCACCTTTCATCCCCAGTGCTAAACTTGACATTGTGGACCAACATGGTAAAACTTCTTCACCTAGACCAGAAGTAATGATGCAGCCAATCATGAGAGAAGCCCGCCCAAAAACCTGAGAAAACCAACAGATCCTCATGCAGAAAGTTCAAATGTCAGGTTTCCATTTGCATAAGCCCATAAACAAATTTGTACTTCACAACAAAGAGGCCTTTCAAGTATTATTTTCAGAAATTAACAAAATCGTAAAGGCAGGTAGTTGATTGATCCCAAACCCTATTGTTGTGTCCTGTCTCTTGAATATCTGCTCAGAGAAAAAAAAGCTCGACATCAAAATATGAAGCGCTACTATTCTCTCCAAAAGCATCAGTACTTCCTTTTAGTTGTGTCTCAGCTTAAGCATACTATTGTTCCTACTTTGGGAVGCTATCGGGTTTTCTTAAGCATTTTTTCTAAATGGGGGAATAAATTGTTATTAGTTAAATTAAAAACTTCTTGCCACAACCACATTGCATCAGTCCAGGTAGGTAGCAAAGGGGACAGATGGCTAACCATCAAGGTGTATCTGATCCAGAGCTGAGAATCGAGCAGATGCTTCAACCATGGAAACCAGGTGAACAACTTCCAGTGATTCTCTGATTCAAGGTAATAAGTCATGAGGCAGCCTTCATTCTACTTTCCCACTTTTCCTTCCACAACCTCCAAGCACTCCTAACTTCTTCCAATTGGACCTCAGGGATGCTCGTGTTGGCATCTAATACTTCTACCCAGTCATGCCAAGGATATTTTGAGGAATCCAAAAATGTAGACACCTGAGGTAACATTACAGAATGGTAAAACTCATCCACAGCCTTCAGGATATCTTCAGATTCAATCAATGTCAACATTTCAGGCCTTGTTGCTTCCCCATGTCTTTTTCTGATAGCAAAGTTGTTTCCCCTCAATATCAGAACTTCGGATGGGGCAAGCGGCAGAACAATCCGTGAGAACTTGGAAAGAGACAAATCCAAAACATCTTGTGGAAGTAGCTTTCGTTTCACTGCCACAGCTGTACCGACCATTTTGCGTATCTGACATACATTAACACGTGAGCATCCATCACATATGTAGCAAAATATATCAAGAACTGCAATGTAAGATCACATACAACTTCTTAAAAGGCTGTATCACTACTGAAAAAATGTAGGCGTATTAGTTACAGAATGCAAAGCTTATACTTAACAACTTAGTTACGAATAGCTCCATAATGGAGGACTCAAGGACATAATCCAAGTGAAGAAAAAGAAGTGACATAGGCAGCAACAAAATTTTCTTTCCCTGCAGAGAATTGTTAGCAAATGTGCAACACAAATTTCAAGAGCCAAAGTRCAACAACATGACTTTCTAGAGCCAAAAAAAAACTTTAGAAGAAGAGATTCAGTTACTGTATCCAGATTCTAGTTAGTTGTAAGAACTAAATCAAGCACAAACTAGGTCAACAATGTCATCATGTTATGTACAAGTACAAGATAAATTAATTATCAGCTTCACAAAAAGCACCTTTTTGCAGTGATGTCTTAGTAAAGGATAACATTTGAAGATTTCTTTCAAAACAACATGTTATTTATAGGAAATGAGATCATAGACAAGAACTGAGCCATGCCCAAAGAAGACTTACCTGGTGTAACATGAATGACTCCCCACATATTGAGATCTCTATATAATTTAATCCAGACAAGCGCTCCAACTTCCTACAGCAACACCGAAAAATCTTTCTGAAATGGGAAGCACCAATCCAGTCCCTCGCATCAGGCYCATAGAGCCATCTTGCACGAATTGGTATAATGGAAACTTGCTCCTTCAAWTTGCTTTCTTTCTCACAGCAGGCGCCTGCTAGTGATTTACCAGCAGAACTGTTGTGTGAAAAATTACAGTCCTCATCCAAATACTCAGCTGCAAGTTCCTTTCCATCATCACTTTCCTCATCCAAAGCAATTTCTTTTTCTCCAAAAGTTTCTTCATCACTTTCCTCAAACTCAGAACCAGATTTTTCAGTAGATGATTCAGCTCTCCTAGATATATGTTTACGTTTATTAGTTCTTCCAGCAGGCGTCCTATACTTGGATCGTATTGTATAATTGTGGAAAGGATGTTCTCCCTACAAAACCACTCAAAGAAATCAAAAACTATTACAAATGCAGTGAGTCATCAATTCTCCAAGGTACGCAGATTAGTTATACTAGATAAAACTGCATTAATGGATGACCAATTAGAATGAGACAACTCATTTGTACCTCATCAAGTAAGGCAGGTTATTTGATTACTTAGAAGACTGGATTAGGGACGAGTTACAAGTTTGATCTCATGAATTTGTGAAAATCCAATCAAATAATCCGCCCAGATAATTAAAATTGGTCAGAAATCAGGGCTTAGGATATCATGGAGCAATGATCAGGAGGTCCTTACAGCAGATGCGTATAATGGTGGTCCTGGCCTCTGCAATATTTGTTCTTAACCAGTGCACTGAGTTTACCAAGTGGAGATTCCAAACCCTAATTTGCCCACCATTAGATGTCTGAAGATTGCTTTAATCATTTATAAGACACTGGATGATAGAGAAAAATAACACATAAAAGTAAAAGCAGTCTGGGTTAATAGTATTAGCATCACTTCTCCACAATTCCTGGACTCCTTGAAAGCATGGCACACATTCTAGAATCAAAAGTACCACGGACCCGCCCTAAGATCGAAAACTAGAACCATTTTGAGAAAAGCCAGACAAGAAGCCATACTTGGACACCTTAAGCATCATGGACTAAGGAACACCAGGCATGATTTCCAACTTTTAATGTGCTAGTTTGCCCACTTTAACCACCTTGCAGCTTGTCAAGGGAGTAAAGAAGGTGAAGAAACTTTTGTTGCCCTCTAACCCCCCTCTGCCAGGGTTCCTCTTAAGACTCCAAGGCAAAACTTTCTTTGTTGATCGTAATTGTTCCAGGCGGAGGTCCCCTCACGTATTATATGTGTGTGTGTGTACSCACTAAGACCAATACATGAAAATGGAAATCATTGCTTTTGCAGAACCTGGAAGCGTTGTCTCTTTGTAAATGGAAAACTAATATGGAACAACATTTTGGAGCAAAATCTAGAGACATTCAAACATACCTCAAACACATTCAAGATTCTGTTAAAGTCTGACAGGTGATAATCAATTTCCTCAGAAGTGAAATTATCCTTCATGCCAATTACTTCAGCAGGAAGGAGATACGAATATTTACGGATGTTGCACTCTCTTCTTGCATCAAAGCTCCTAAACATGTCCACATAGTGCAATAACATTAGGAAATGAAACACTAAAAAATAATAGTAATAAAAGGAAGAAGAAGAAGAGCAATGATATCAAGAAACAAAGAGATGCATATCTGTTAAACTCAAAAGCCTCAACAATTCAATAACTGTCAAATAAACAAAAATATTTGGCAGCAATAACAAGAAAGTGGCGTTACATTCATTGCTTGTTAGCAAGTAATCTAAGACAGATCTTCCTTACCAGGATAGTCTAATGATAACACATTTAAGGAAAGGGTGAACATACTTCCCRTTACAACTTCTACCATCTTGCAAAAAGACTTTGTAATAGTAGBAGTAAGAAATTGCTAGAGTTGTTTGTGATGCTACGACTTCACACGCTAGCTAGGCTTCTATAATTTATGGGACCAATGTCAAGTTCCCTGGCAAATTGCACTATCTTTGGCATACTGATAGCTCGGTATTGTTGAACATCATGTACTAATATAGTATGCCAAGTAGTAATATGAAGAACAGGGAAGATTGCACTTGTAAATAGTATCTCTAATTCTTCAGTTTGCTTATGCAGTATGCAGATTTGGCTTGTCTATGTGATGAAACTGGTTCTACAATTTTCACCTAATATCCAATGTATTTGAGAAGGCCCACAAAACAAGGAAAAAGACTGCAACCTCACTACAAACATTCTCCTGTTCGTTTGTGTGATTAGCTTATTTCAACAGAAAATATGCATAAGAGAAGTATACATCAGAACCATAGATCTTGTCAACCTTGTTAATTTTTAAATAGGACCATAAAACTTAGAGGTGTGGCTGTTGAAATGACATGTTATTAAACATACAAGCATTCAAACTGCCAATTCTCCAGAAAGCCATGTTACAGGTACAGGTTACTAGAATTCCAAAGTATATTAAAGCTCACCTTCGTGATGGTAAGATGCTGAAGACTTTGATGTTTTCAGGAAGAAATGAGTTAACATAATTAGCAAGAGCCATGCCATTAGGGTCATCCCTCCATGCAAATTCAGGAATCTCCATTTTAAGGGAGATCATGGTAGCCAGAGAATGAACCTGAGATATACACATTAACATAGGGGCTCATCAACAAAAAGGTAAGCATCATACGGTGTAAAATATCTTCAAAGTTTGAATGATAAAGCAACTGTAACTTACTCCTTTATCTGTTCGGCTACTTCTTGCCCACCCAATTTTATGCAAGTTCCCAAAATTACTATCACGAATTCCACCAGCTCTGGAAATAGCCTTTTCCAGTTCACCTTCAATGGCTACACTAAAAAACTGTAATGCTTTAGCTAACTCAATCCCATGCTTGCTAGGCTGGCGAAATATAGGATGGTCAATGTAATTTAAGAGATAATGGTAACAAATGAGGTCAACAGTTTCCTTCAACAGCAAAGCTAGAAATAATCAGAGACCACCATAACTGCTTCCTTGATGCACTATAGATCACATTCGGTATCTTATCTCAAATGTTGATAAATTACAAATATAACTTTATACTGTGTCATAACTTTGGCACATTTTTATGATTATACAAGCTATTATGTTCATCTGGCATTGCTTGAAAATAAAATCTACCTGTTACTCTATAGACCCATTCTAGAAGATTAAGTCAACTGTTAACAGTTAAGATAATTTTCGCTTGCAGAACTAGAGATGGACTGGGGTGGCAGACCCATTCTAGAAGATTAAGTCAACTGTTAACAGTTAAGATAATTTTCGCTTGCAGAACTAGAGATGGACTGGGGTGGCAGCTGCCTGCACAAATTCTTGAAATTTCACTATATTCCTAGGAAAAATCAGAATTTTTTTTTCGGACAAGACACTACAAAATTGACCTTTTGCCCGTCAAACTATTTTGAAATTTTCAACATTATCCCTTACATATACTTTTATAGCTTGCACCCTCCAACCTCAAGTTCCTTGTTCCACCCTTTTTGAGATYGCCAGGATTATAATAGAACAAAACTTTCTTGGAGAATTGCGGTTGCAAACAAAATGGACCAATATACAAAGCCTATTTAAGCAATTGCACCACCGTAATAATCCACGGGAGAACACAGCAGTACAGTTGGCCTTTTATGTAAAAAATTAGTAAAGCGAAGAAAGGATAATCAAGTGAAGGATCAGTTTGGATGGATGTAATAACTCAGAAAGCTGAACAACTCATTTTCCTGTAATTTTCTGGTAGCGTATGGATGACAATCGAAAATTTATATTCCAACTTTGCTTTCGTCAATGCTCACAGCCGATAAAACAGGAATCTGCACTCAAGATACCAAAATAACAAAAGAAATAGAAAGGAAAAGAAATCTTACTGGACAATGCGTGTTCGTCTCTCTGCATTTGAAGACCTGCCATGAACGCTGGTTATTAGCAATTTTAATCACGTCAGTACTTAAACTTGCTAAATTCCACATCCTATAGAATCGAACTCAGAAAGGTTATGTAGCTGCGGTTAGTAACAAAGTATAACTACACAAGATAAAAACGAAAACGAATAACCAATTCAGTAAGAGTGAAGAACAGAGAACGTAGAACACCTCGATAGTCAGAACCAACATAACCGACTCGCATTACAACTTTCTTTTTACGGAAAGCTTCCCATTTTTTTGGAGAAGCCGGCGAAGGGGCTGCGACCTYGATAGCAGTGTCGGCGACGGGTTCGGATGATACAAGCGCGGAGGAAGGAGAAGTTGAATATCGCGGAAGTAAATTTGGAGACTTTTTCACGTTTGAGAGTCGGAGAGTCGAAGTTCGGGTTGCAAGCCATGGAGACAGCGGAAGGCGTAGAGGTGAGACCGCCATTTTCCTAGCTTTTTGCTGATTTTACTGCTATGACGGAATAATGAATGTTCCGTTCCGGAACCGGGATTAGACGGGT
>MEJB01000001.1:5797474-5867016 GCA_001752375.1 Rhazya stricta | reverse complement strand
TATTAGTCATGTAGATGTACGTGTTATTTTTGCGCTCTTCTGCGCATAAGTGGTTGTTTTGCTTTGCGCATTGTTTGCCAGCTTTAACAAACTGCATAAGCTTTTCGATAAGTTTTGCTTGTTTTGTTATTACCTGCATATTTCCTCTCAAAGAGACTGCTTATTTTCTGTTGTCCAGCATATTACCGCCCGCCAAAAAGCTGCAGCCAAACTGCTGGCTGATGAAGGAGAACTAAGCGATAGCCGATGAGGATGTTAAAGCGCACTAGAGCGCTTAGCAGATTTACTTTGCATCCTAAGAAACAGTTGAAGCCATCTGCATGCAGATATCTGCTGGTGTTTATTTTGAGGAAGCGTAACATTGCTTTGCACAGCCCCTTGACTGACTCTGCTTATCTGCCATTGCGAGCCCCAAAAAGTTTATTCTGATTATTAGAAAAGTGGGATACGAAGGCCCTATTACCCAGTTTTATATTCCAGCGGATTGATTTATTGGCCCTATATCCGATTGAGATGATGACCTATTTTATAAGAATTAGGAGGTATGCCCGTACACTCCAGGGCAAGGATTAAATTTGCTATTTTTACGTAGTTTGACTTGAAACTAAGAAATTATGCCCCCAACTTGATCAGTATACGAGGCCTCCTTTTTTTTTTTTTTTTTTTTTTTTTTGGCGTTGGCGCTCTTCTTGCTTTATATTATTTTTTGTTGGATTTTGCTGCCGTGGATATGGCGGGCGGGCGCGGCGCGGGGGGGCGGGGCGCCGGCGGGCGCGGGGCCTGATCATATATGATTATCACTCACTTATCCTCTACCAAGCTATCTCAGAGAGGCCTCTTAAGATTTTGGCATTATGTGGTTTGGTGTTTATATAAGATTTATTTCCCTCTTCGCTTATTTAGTGCTGCGCGCAGATGAGTTTCTTTTGCTTTGTGGAATATTCCTTGCGTATAGATGTTGCCATAACGCTGCAATGTGATAGTTTCTCATATTGGTTTCATTTTTCCTGCAGCCTTGGCAAGGGGCAAGCCAATTTCTGCTGGAGTAGGAGCGATATGCATGCTGAAATCAAGAAATCTGTGAGCGAAGGCCCTGCATGATGCTTACGCATTAACAAAGGGACGTTGCCTATGTTTCTATAGCTTAGTAAGCGCAGTAATATTGGCCATCATGCCTCATATTTCCCATGGCCTGTTCCACTGTATAATAGGCCTTTATTGAATTGTCGCCCTTCTTGGGCAATTGGATAGGTTTTGTATGGGATATGATCTGTATTTGTATTTGATATCCTTCCATTTGTATTGAAAAATTTGGAATGACAGGTACGTAAGATCTTCATCAGTTACATCCAAAGAGCACGAGCAGCTGGTAGCCGTACTGAATCCGCTAAAGAACTCAAGAAAATGATAGCCTTCAACAACTTGGTTGTGACTGAATTAGTAGCAGATGTTAAAGGTGAATCATCTGAAACTCCACCAGAAGAGCCTACCAAGGAGGAAGAAAAACTCACAGATGAGGAGGAAGAGGAATGGGAATCCTTGCAATCACTAAGGAAAGTAAAACCTGGAAAAGAAAGTTTGGGTAAAACAAGCCAATCTGAAATAAATCTGAAAGATGATCTCCCAGAAAGAGATAGAACTGATCTGTACAAGACATATTTGCTGTTTTGTTTGACTGGAGAAGTGACAAGGATTCCTTTTGGGGCCCAAATCACTACAAAGAAGGATGACTCTGAGTATGTTTTGCTCAGCCAATTGGGGGGCATTCTTGGCTTGACTAGTAAGGAGATTGTTGAAGTACATAGAAGCTTAGCGGAGCAGGCCTTTAGGCAACAAGCTGAGGTGATTTTAGCAGACGGACAATTGACAAAAGCCAGAATTGAGCAGCTAAATGAGTTGCAGAAAAGTGTAGGCTTGCCGCCTCAGTATGCTCAGAAGATTATAAAGGGCATTACAACAACAAAGATGGCAGCAGCTCTTGAAACAGCTGTTGGTCAGGGTAGGCTTAGCATAAAGGAAGTTAGAGAATTGAGAGAGGCCGGAGTYGATGTGGACACCATGATCTSTGAGGGTTTGCGAGAAAATCTTTTCAAAAAAACAATTGATAATATTTTCTCATCTGGTACTGGAGATTTTGATGACGAAGAAGTGTATGAGAAAATTCCGAAAGATCTCAACATCAACCCTGAGAAAGCCAAAGGGGTCATTCATGATCTTGCAAGGAATAGATTGTCAAATTCACTTATACAGGCTGTGTCTCTTCTTCGACAAAGAAATCACCCGGGGGTGGTATGGAAGCTTTATTTTGTTATCTTAATAGTCTTTCATTAGAATTGTGTTTACTCGGGTGGTTTTAACATGTCTCTATTTGTAGGTTTCTTCTCTCAACGACCTGCTAGCCTGTGACAAGGCTGTCCCTGCAACTCCACTANGGAGTCGATGTGGACACCATGATCTCTGAGGGTTTGCGAGAAAATCTTTTCAAAAAAACAATTGATAATGTTTTCTCATCTGGTACTGGAGATTTTGATGAAGAAGAAGTGTATGAGAAAATTCCTAAAGATCTCCACATCAACCCTGAGAAAGCCAAAGGGGTCATTCATGATCTTGCAAGGAATAGATTGTCAAATTCACTTATACAGGCTGTGTCTCTTCTTCGGCAAAGAAATCAGCCGGGGGTGGTATGGAAGCTTTATTTTGTTAACTTAATAGTCTTTCATTAGAATTGTGCTTACACGGGTGGTTGTAACATGTCTCTACGCTTTTGTAGGTTTCTTCTCTCAACGACCTGCTAGCCTGTGACAAGGCTGTCCCTGCAACTCCACTATCATGGGAGGTACCGGAGGAGTTKTCTGATTTGTTCGTCATATATCTGAGAAGTGAACCAGCAGCAGAAAAGCTGTCCAGATTACAGTATCTACTAAATATAAGTGATTCAATAGCAGAAACATTGCAAGGAATGAAGGACAGAGCCGTGCCAAGTGGAGGACCAGGGGAGGAAGAGTTTGTATTTTGAATTTTGTGACAGATTTATATGTAGGCTTGAGAGCTCCTACTTGAGTAAACGTTTCTTCACTCATCCCTCTTAAAATAGCAWAGTGAATATCACAATTTTGTKTTCTTGGTCTTCTATCAATGKRTTGCTCTTCTTTTTTGCTTCAGTGGGTTTTAATTTAATAGTAAACTGAATTCATTAGTTTCTTCTTGTTTATCTGTCTGGGAGCCATGCATGTATTCTACAGTTTTATAAATTGACTATAATCTTCAATCAGCCACGCTTTGAGTGGATGAGTCCCAATCCCTTCTCCATTAGTACAAAGAGAAGAAAAAAATCGCTTTAAACTCGGTAATGGTTTAGGTAGTGGTGCATAATCTCACCCCCAATCTTTTTTCGTTTAATATTTCTTTGTCAAAATAGGCATCGGAAATAATAGATAGAAAAGCTAGTTTTGACCTTGAGTTTTGGTGGCGTGGATATCTATGGTAACTTGAACGGCAAGTGTTTGAAACTACAACTTCATGGCGGGGGCAGCATGAGGCGAATTTGGATAAAGGATTGGTAAATATTACTAGAGTAAGGATCACACCTTTAAAAATTCGTATTATATATTATATTAAAAGAATTTCGAGTCAAATTTTTTCTAAGTGAAAAAGTTAAATTCTGTACGCACAAATTAAATGTGTTAAATTAGGAAAATATATAAACTGAATGAGTGAACCTTGAGCTAGTCGAATAATTGGTTTTTCAATGCTTAATTTGATTGAAATAGAAAAGCATATATTATTGGCTTGAAATCATTAGCAAGTATGAAGTAGTTGGACTTTGGATGACATCAAAGACCAGTTTTTGGAGACTTTTGGCACATTGTGCATCGAGAGTCTTGAATGCTTTCTTACGTGGATGAAGCATCTTTACTACAAGTGGTAGAATTTCTTTGCATGTGAAGCTTCTAATGTTTGGGGGATTTCCAAAGTGCAAATAATTTGGAGATTCCCTTGAAAACTTGTTCACACCACCACTTACCATTAAGGCTGCCACACTCAACTAAATGTCAATGTTTTTCCACTTTGAAAAAGCTATAAAAATTGTTCTTTCTTTTAGTCATTATTGTCTCTATTTTTACTCTTTTTTAGGTGTGCGTGATATTAGGATTTTTTTTATAAAATGTATCATATTTTGAATATCAAGGAAGTATTAATTGATTTTTTCTCCAATTTTCATTCTAATCATCGAATTGATTTCTAATTTTCAAGACTTCTTCGTATAAAATTAAATATAACTCTACAAATTTATAACACACTCTACGAGAGTCGTAGGAAATTGGATTCTATCGTGCGTCCATTGATGAAGTATTTCTCAAGGTTAAACTATTTAATTGGGGATTATCTTTTTTATAAAATAAATAACAAGAGTAATGGAATTTTAGATTAAGTCAAATAAAGGATAAAAAAGTCATTTTACAATAATTTTAGACTAATTTATTATTATTCTTGACTGATGTATTTAATGAGACACAATTTTAATAAGGAAGAGAGTAGTGTACTAGTATGATTGAGCCTCCTCTCTTTCTCACTAGTTCCCATCTATCASTGTGTAATAGAAGACATTCCTCTAGTTAGAATGGAGCTCCAGCTTCAATCTGGGCTCTGGGTTTGGCCGGGATCTCTATCATTAAAATATGTATGTTTGTTAATCTACCTTTGCCTAAAGATGAAGATAGTCTCCATTCTTTGCTCTCCTTTATTTATTTGAAGCTGTATCTGCACCTCAACTAGTTTTCGTCCCTTTATTTACCTTTCATCTCTTATTTTTTTTTTTTTGTAAGGTTGAATTTCAAAATGGTCCCTAGAAATGTCATCACATTTCAATAATCAATCAAGGGTTTGCTTTTGACAAAAATGTCAATTCATTCCTTCTATTAATTTTTTCCATCCAACTCAAGGTCAACTCGAAGAGTGTCAAATAATGAAGGATATAAATGAGAAATTACTTGGCTTGTAGGCTGTTCTTGTTCTTCAAATCTAGTCTATGAAGCTTTCGAGACTCATTAAAAGTAGTTCCAATAGAGGAAGATGTTGACTATTTAACCCAACATTATTTATTTATTTCGTTCAATTATAAATCGTGATTACTGAATACATTGCTTTGATTATTGAAACATTGTGACATGGTAGTACTGTAAATAATATGAGAAAACTTTGAGTTGAATGGAAAAAATTAAGTCCGATTAGGTTGCCATTGGATTGGATGGAAACAGTTGAGAAAATAATTAAATTGGATTTTTTTTTTGGTAAAAAACAGGCCATTGATTGAAAAAATTAAAATACAAGATCCTAAATTGAAATTTTATGACATATTCAAGGATCATTTTGATTAACTTTCAAAGCTGATTTGCCTAAAGTCTTTCAAATCACCTCTTCCTAAGGAAGGAGCTAGGTGAAGTTGAGATTTAATTTTTATATCGATATATTGAAGGAGGGCGAGGAAAGTGATTGATTGTAAATTAATATGTTTTTCTTTATTTTCTATTTATTGTATTTCACCCACCGAAATTGTTGGGATATGATACAATATGCGTTTCAAGCTCATTTTGTTTTGCGTTAGGTCTATATTAATGGAAGACACGATTCTGATTGGCACATAAGCAATGGATAAGTTTCTTCTTTAACAAAAGAAAGGAGAATTTTCCTGAGTTCTCATCATTTCCTTTTACTTCTATAATTAATTAATTAATTAATTTACCATGGATGGGATGTCAAAGGTTATAGGAGCTTTTAAATACTTAGCCAGACGTTCTTAATCCTTGCCACACAAATCTTTTCTCTTTGCTCTCCCAAGTACCATACGTTTTCTTCTTTGTTCGAGGAACATATTGCTCACTATAATGTCTAACTTCATCTTCTCTCGTTTCTTGTTTTTGCTTCTGATCGGAATTCGAATCTCCTCTGCACAATTGTCCCCAGCTTACTACTTCAGAACATGCCCGAGAGCCCTTTCCACCATCAGATCAGTAGTGTTTAAAGCTGTGGCCAACGAGCATCGCATGGGCGCCTCATTACTCCGTCTTCATTTCCACGACTGCTTTGTAAATGCATGTCTTCATATCTCTCTCTCTCTCCCTCCCTCCCACATGCATGCACGTTTTGTATATAACGAATGGGGATTCTGAGAGTGTTGCCGTGAGGGTGACTAGCTAGGTATTTGTTATGCATACTCACACATGCACGTCGAGGATACATCGTTTTAGTTTGGATGGCTAGGGCTGTTAAAGGAAGTTGCACCCGCTGACCTTGGGTCTTAGCTATGCACTGTATGCTAATTCAACAGACGTTGAATAGTATGAAATGATTGTTGGAATAAAGAATCTAACTAATTACTTAATTCTGAACAYGATTTTAGTRAGGTGAGTTACCCMGGGGAAGCYGAGATCATTCATGTCGATGCAAGATGTGGAATGAAAGAGAAATGAACCAAACTACAACTTTAATCTCGGCTTCTAGCTGATTAATTCGAATTATGCATAGGCAAAACAAAATTCAGCCCTATAWTTCATGATAGAGTGTATTGAACCATTTTTTATATATGTAGTACATGAATTACCACTATAATGTGTGTTTATCTGGGTGGCTCTGTATAGGGATGTGATGCATCTGTGCTGCTTGATGATACTTCAAGCTTCACAGGAGAAAAGAATGCGGGTCCGAATAAAAATTCTATAAGGGGTTTCGAAGTGATTGATACCATCAAATCTCAACTTGAGACGATATGTCCTGGAGTTGTTTCCTGTGCAGATATTTTAGCTGTTGCAGCGAGGGATTCCGTAGTTGCAGTAAGCATTTGCAATACAATTATACTTTYTTTACGTAGAACTTCTTTGTTTCTTGCAGTCAAAACTTTCAGCGCACTATAACTCATTGGGATAATGTTAGAAAAATGAAGGTCTCAAGGCGTGGCTTTCATCACTTGTGACTTGTGAGCTGTGTTTGACGGCCTCCTTTGCCAGTTTGCAAATTTCAGCGTCCTCGTTTTACCTTACGTATAATTAATAAGCTGTTACTGTTATCCAGCATCCATCAGGAGTTTGGTCAGACTCCTTTCTCGATCTCCTGATGTGGCTTGTTTAATGATTTCAAATTCAAACTTCTGTCTGTTTGCCTTAAGAAACTATTGACCATYAATTAGRCACTTTCCTGTGGAGTTCTCATKTTGAGTTTTCAATTTAGAAAAAGGAGTTAGTCACCAATGATATCAAGTAKTAATTGAGAGTAAAGTTTTCCTTTCGTGATATTATTGACTGCAAGATATTCTGTGCTCTTGAACCATTGACGATTTTTATTTGTTGCGTTGGTTTATCGTTTACTTGAATCAGTTGGGAGGCCCTACTTGGATAGTTCAATTAGGGAGAAGAGATTCAACTACAGCAAGTTTAAGTGATGCAGAGACCAACATTCCATCGCCTCGAATGGATCTCAACGCTATTGTATCTGCTTTTGAAGACAAGGGCTTCACTGCTAAAGAAATGGTTGCACTTTTAGGTATGAGCATGATAAAAACTTTCTGGTATATGCTTAAGAAGTCAAGAGTTCAAATATGTCTACCGGGTTTCTGGATGACATGAACAAGCTTTTGTTATATCCAGTACCAGGATTCATGTTCAGTAATTTGCATACTGATGAAGTTTAATAAGTTTTGCTCCGGGAAAATTATTAAAGATTAATTGGCCTTCTTCTTGAGCAGGAGGTCACACAATAGGACAAGCCAGATGCTTCACATTCCGCGATCGTCTTTACAATGAAAGCCTCATCGATACCTCATTTGCAGCATCGATTAAATTAAATTGTCCAATCTCACTTGGTGACGACAACCTTACAGCACTTGATGCAACCAGCCCTTTTGCTTTCGACAATGGTTATTTCAAGAGTCTTGTTAACAGCCAAGGCCTGCTACACTCAGACCAACAGCTCTTCAGTGGTGGTTCCACGGATGCTCTAGTCAACTCCTATAAAACCAGCTCCCTCAAATTCTTCTTCGATTTTGCAGATGCCATTGTCAAAATGGGCAATCTTAGTGTACTTACGGGAACCAGCGGTCAAATCCGAACTAATTGTGCCAAAGTAAATTGATTCAGGCTTGCATTGATAGAAGATGTTTTTCTTTATTTCTTCGTGACTTAGTGACTAAACTGGTGTTTGTGCTTTATGCAATCCGTATTTGTATTTTTACTTTCGTAGGCTAGTCTTGGGGGTACTTCCAGTCTTCTGTCTTTCAATAATTGGAGCAGAGATTGTTGAAAGATTGAAATAAAGAATACCCCACTTCTATCCAACTTTAGAACGTGTTTTTCTGGGGTAAATAATTTAATTTGCTTGGAATATATGATGACATTTTTCTAATCCATGGGATAATAAACAGAAAAAAGAAAAAAGAAAAAAAATCTTAATCAAACTTATCAAACTTGAATAAAGAAAAAAAAAAAGAAAAAAATCATCAGGCCGCAGCATTGGATAATACGGCCGAACGATATCCTAATTAGTTTACTCTCCTGCAATTTGTCCTGATCTCACCATCCTGGCCTGTGAGTGGTTTAATGTTACCCATCTTGATCATAGAGACAGCAAAATCAGCCCAAAATGCTTGAGGATTGTTGCTGTAGTACCGGACGAGGCCATCACTTTCACTACCATCTCCTTTATAAAGCTCTTGATCCGAATGAAGGAGACCCTTAAATTGCAGCAACCCCTGGAAGTACSCGGTGTCAAAYATTATGGTAGTYGTGTCAAGTGGGTTGGTGTTGTTATTTTGAGCTGCAACATTAGGACAATCCTTCTGCAAGGAGGTTCTGAATTCTGCGTTTATATTGTTATCATTAGAAATCCTGGGCAGGTAAAAAAAACATCTTGCAAGACCTAGTGTGTGGCCACCGGACAGAGCAACAAGGTCTTGCAGATTTAATCCATGAGATTGGAAATTTTGAAGAAGCTGTGGGAAGTTAAGAAACGGAGAAGGAATATTATTATTTGCATCATTGAAGTTTGCAGTTCTTGCATCTCTTCTCCCGAGTAAGACCTGGTAGGATGGACCTCCCAACTGAAACACAAACTAGAAAATGAGCTTTTAGACTAAGATGCAAGTAACTTTGGTGCAAGAAAAGGGATTCGAGAAGTTACAAGAGCGACAGAATCCCGTGCTGCAACTGCCASGATATCCGCACAGGAAACCACGTTGCCATAGCATACTGTGTTCAGAGCTGCTTTGATTTCGTCGATCACCTCAAAACCCCTAAGGGAATTAATGTTTGGACCGGCTGTTTTCTCTCCTCTGAAAGTTTCCGTATCATCTAGCAGATTTGATCCATCGCAGCCCTGCCAGGAACAAGTATTTATTAAAGGCAATTACACCCCGAAAATACGATTAATAATGGARTTTTTTCTGTGGAAGATATTTTCTCTGAGTGCTGCATTTTCGAAACTTACACTGACAAAGCAATCATGAAAATGCAAGCGAAGGAGTGAAGCTCCCATTCGTGGCTCTTGCTGAATTGCCTTATTAACGATTTCTCGGATAACAGGCAATGCATCAGGGCACACTTTTTCGTAGAAATCAGGGGTGAGTTCATGTGCAGATGTCTGCATAATTACAACAGCGGCAATGAGGAAGCAGAAGAAGTAAGTTTCATGTTTTGACATTGTCATGATTCCCCTGGAACTTTGTGACTCGACTGTTTCAGTTCAAGATATGAACTCTATATAAATTTACATGTTGCTGCACAAATATATAGTGTGGATGGGTTATATGTTTTGGTTGGATTGTTACTATCAACGCCGCGAGTTGCATGTTTTTTAATCTTCAGAAGACCCATTCTTTGCTACTGACAATGGATTTGGTTAAAGTGCTAAACAAGTTTCATCTGCTTCTTTGCATGTCCAGCACGAGAGGTCACCAGTCCGTCTACCCCGACTGAAATCCATGCACTACGTCAACTTAAAATTAGATTGACTCGAATTAACTACATTTGCCATAACCTTCAAGATTCAAGAACATCCTTAGACCAACTGATTTGGTCACCCTTGACTATCCTGACCGGTTCCTCACTTCATTGGCTCATGCTTGGTTTTKTTGACTCCTCCTTAACAATGTTTCAGCTGGTTTTCTGTCCAGATTACTTTTAGATAGAACGGGTTGATGAAGACATTGAGGATTAATTGAAGAAAAGGAAGAGATTTGTAACTGTGCAGGTCTGACGTTCAGTGTCTATTATATACTATAACCAAAGATGAATTTCAGACATTCGTGGGTATTTAAGGCCTCAAATTGGACATTAGATTTTTTATCTTTTGTTAATTTTCGGATTTAATTTATGTTTTCCTTATTTAAAAGATCGTTATGAATTTAAACTCTTTACACCTTTCWTATTGTTATAATCGAATCTGAAAATTTCTCTCGCATTGTCAAATAAATTGCAATTTTGTCTTTCTTGAATTTAATATTTGTAAATATCATTATTTCCCCACTCATCATTTAGCTTCTTGAATGAAAAATTGTGTATGATGAAAACTCATAAATAATGGTTAATATTGCTATAAAAAAGGTAACGGCGTGCAATAAACTATTATGCCTTTTTTGTTCTTTTTTTGAGAAGAAACTATTATACCTCAAGGTGGATAAATTAATTGATAATAATAGTTTGATTCAATTTATATGCCCTTATAAATGACCTTTTGTTTTGAAGACTTGTAAATTAATTCATAATTCAAGAAAATTAAAATCCAATTCTTAGAATATTCCAAAGGAAAACTCGGTATACATRCTAATTAATTATCTGTCGGAACAWGTTCTTTATTCAGACATAATAACAAAACCGAAAGTACCAAGTCGACGCCATATATACAAAGGATCTCCGTTGACAAAATCCAACCTTTGCAGACGAAATTTTGTTTTTTTTTTTTTTAAAGAAAATCATAGGGAAGGTTTGGTCATAGGTGAATAAAAATTAGAGATTTGGTGAATCAATAGCAAGTCTTCCTAACTACTATTGTAGTAAAATGAACATGTAGGCATGAGGTAGACTCTCACAATTAAAACAAATACAGAAGTAAACGATGCTGTTTTCAATCTCTTTCTTGATTAACTGTCAATTTTCTTTAAGAAAATAAAGAAAATTATTTTGGTATTTCCCTGCTTTTTATTAAGAACTTATATCTCATAGGAAAATACATACTCCATCTTCATTATATGTTTATTACATTAGAATTTTCTTTCTTTCTTTTTTTTAAAGATGCATTACATCTCAAGGAATAATTAATCTATTTTTTTCTTTTCAATTTTCCCTTATTCGACAAAATCATATTAATCCTTTAACGGGCTTTCAATTTTCAAAACATCTACATTTTCTATTACATAGTCAGTATTATTTGTATTATTTTTCCAAAACCAATTTTCTCTTCTTTTCCTCATATAATTACTCTTCTTTGTTTGCAAAACAAATCAATTGATTTCCCAGGTCATCATAATTAGGGACTCTTGTTCTTTTATTAACAAATAAACTAGAAATTATAGGCAAGTTTAAATTACGAGAAATTTTAAATAAAGTCAAATGAAAAATAAAATTGTCATTTTGTTAATAATTTTAAATCGATTTACTATCTTTCTCAATATATATGCTTTAACCTGATAATACGAACTTTCAATGAGGAAGAAAAATAACATATAACTTTTCTCTATGGAGTATGGTCAACTTTAACTGGTTAATTCTTTTGGTACTGGTTGCTACTAAGATCAAAATTAAAGAAAGGACCCTAGGATTCCAACTCTCCAGTAAAGAAAAAGAGGAAGAAGAAAGAAGAATGCGACATGGGGGAGCAAGTCCTTCAGCAGGTACACCAGATGGAGGTGAGTACTTAAAGAATGTTCCATTTTATTTTTTTAAAATAATTTTTAGGATGATTTTGCAATCTTATGTTCACTTTTATAAAACTTTCAGCCTTTTAAGTGTTGCAATTATGACCCTCCTTTTAAAACTATCTATTTTAGCATTAAAAAAAATTCATAACGGTTTAAATTTTGCCCTTTAGATGTAGAAAACTCAATCAATGCTACCATTTTAATTTTAAAACTAAAGGAAAATGTTTAAAGGGTAAGGATAAGAGTGTGATAAAATAGGAACATGTTTTATTATTGTTATTTCAAATGTGCTAAAAAAGGAAATTATTATGCAGAATGCGTTAGGCCTGGTTTGGTTTAAGAATTTTGTTACGAAAAAACTGTATTTCTCAAGAAAAATATTTTCTCGTCATTGATTTAAAGAAAACTTAGGTTTTGTGAGCAAATTTGGAAGTTTGAGCTCAGCATAGACAAAATTTACACTTTTCCAGTTCAAGCCGGACCCGACTTAAATTTCGAGCTTTTGCTCAACTTGAATTATATATAATTATGATAAAAAAATATAAAAATGGTGAATAAAGATATTGCTTTTATGATATAGTAACTATTGTAATATAAGAAGAAAAAAGGGGAGGAAAAGTTTATCGAGAGAAGAAGAGAAGTACGGAGTACTCATAGACTGAATATCATTAACCATGATTTCAACGAAAGTCTTTTATTTATAGAGGTTAGGTCCTAGAGTTCCAGGGGCTTTATGGGCTTCTAGGATTTCTAAAAGAGTCATTTACTATCTATTTATAAGACTTCTTCCTTGAATGACTATTCTATGCAACAACTGCCTCCTAAAAAAGAACTTGTTTGGGAAAGACGAAGTGAAAAAAATAAACCAAACTAAGTGCCTCGTTAAAACCCTTATTAGGAAAATTCACTGAGACAAAACCTGAATGAAGAAAAAAAATACAGCTACTCCCCCTGATTCTTGAATGTCTTTAAGTTGACTCATTCAAATTTGATGTATCAACTTTTTGAATGTTGGTGTTGGCAACGATTTGGTGAATAAATCTGCCACATTATCACTTGACCGAATCTATTGAATATCGATATCATCACTTTTCTGAAGCTTGTGCGTGTAGAAAAACTTTGGAGAAATATGCTTTGTACTATCTCCTTTGATGTAGCCTCCTCTGAGCTGTTCAATACAAGCTGCCATTGTCTTCATAGAGTATCGGATCCACTTTTATTGAAGCTAATCTGTAGGATGATTAGATTTGCTGTATCATATTCATCAACTATACACATTCTTGACTTGCCTCATGGATTGCAATAATTTTTGAGTCGTTTGAGGATGTAGCTATTAGAGTTTGCTTAACAGATCTCCACGATATTCCAGTCCCTCCATATTTAAACAAATAGTTTATTTGTGATTTAGCTTTATATGGATCAGATAGGTATCCTGCGTCTGCATATCGCATCAAAGAACATTCAAGGTTTTGGGAATATAGCCCCATATTTATTGTAACTTTTAGGTATCGAATGACATATTTAATGCCATTTCAATGTCTTTAAGTGGGTGAAAAACTATATCTTGCAAGAGATTTAGTGATGGTGAATCAAACTCAACATAAGTTTCAAATTTTCATCCGGAAAATATTTTGGTACGTTGTGGCAGCGAAATTGGTACTTACATAGAACAAGCAAAGGGTCGTAAATGAGAAACATCGGGTTTTCAACCAAAAAATAAACTGCAATGAGGAGTAATTATGATATACAGTTGCCTTATTTGAACTAAGTTTGCAGCATGCAATATGGCATGACCTAAGCGGAAGTTGGGAGTTTTAACCTCATAAGTAATGGTGTAGCAATTAATTGGAGTCGTTTGATAAAAGATTCTRCTAAATCATTTTGCATATGGATATGAGCAGGCGAATGTTCAACTTCAATCCCAATTGATATACAATATTCGTGGAATGCTTGAGATCTAAACTTAGTAGCATTATCAAGATATATTTTCTTGATTATGTAATATGAGAATTGAGCTATTTATTTTATAATTTGAGCAAGTAGTTTAGCAAATGCAACATTTTTTTTTGAGAGCAAGCACACATGGGACCATCTTATTGAGGCATCAATTAAAACCATGTAATATCAAAATGGTCCACATGGTGGGTGTATTAGCTCATATACATCTCCATTAATCCTTTCTAAAAACCTTGGAGATTCATTATTCACTTCCATGATGGAAGGTCTAACAACTAACTTGCCTTGTGAACATGCAACACGTGAAAGATTATTTGCAAAAGAATATTCTAGTTCCTTAAAGTATGCCCTTGTGTGTTGTTAATCGACTCATTGTTGTTGTTCTAGGATGTCCAAGTCGATTATGCCAAAGTATAAAACTTATTGTGTCACCGAACTTCGGGTTTGTGACATTATTTATTCAATTATTTTTGTGTATGCATAATACATTCCAGATGGTAGTGCTTGCAGTTTTCTCTTAGTTGCTTCTTTCCAGATAAGAACAAGTTTATGCAAGATATTTTTCACCATTTTCTTGCATCTTCTCAATATGGTATCCATTGCAGTTGATATCTTTAAAGCTTAATCAATTTCTTCTGGATTTGCTAGAATATAGTGCATCACTTATATAGAACTTTGTGTCATTTAGTAAAATAATACAAGCTTTTTCGAGCCTTCAATTAACTTTGATGCACTTGATATTCTGTTAATATTATTTTCAACTAACGTTAACTTGAAAAAAATACTTTTTATCTTGAAGAATGGTACGTATAGTTGTACTATCAATAAGAGAAATATCTCGATCCATCTGTAAATATATAATAAAGTAAAGTAATTGTTTAAAAATCTTTATAGAAAAATATTAAGGCAATATTAAATCAACCAAATAATGAAATAGTCTGAAATATAAAAACTTAAAAAACTTAAACAAAGTCCATCAAAAGTTTAAAAAGTCCATGAATACGTAAATAAAGTCCATCTAGGGAAATACATAAGAAAGAAAAATTATTCTTTGTTTTCTAATATGCCGCCACCAATTAAATGGTCAATGTCTTTTGTTAGACAAAAGGATGGGAGACATCTAAATCAATTGAATCAGCAAGATCAAGAAAACTTTTTATTTTTTTTATCTCCACTCCTTTTTTTTCCTAATTGATCTTTTGGTAGAGATCCACTATATGGTTGTCATAGGACATGTACGTACCCTGCCTTCAAATCATTGTGGAGATGATGACAAAGGGAAATTAGCATTTTTACAGGATCTTGTTGGAATTCACTTGTTCCTTTTCTTTTATTGTCTCCCCATGCCTTTTTAAGGTGGATTTTGGCATTAAGGGTCTATGACTCTCCTTTTTCTCCTATTGATCCTTTGTTAGAGATCCACTATATGGTTGTTATATGCCAATATGTAGCCTACCTTCAATTCAAATCATTGTGGCGATGATGACGAAGGAAAGTTAGTGTTTTTACACGATCTTGTTGGGATTCACTTTTTCCTTTTCTCTTTTATTGTCTCCCATGCCCTTTCAAGGTGAATTTTGACATTAAGGGTCTATGACATTTAATTGTTGTCAAATATATAGTGCAACAAATCTAAACTTGTGATAATTCCATAACAAAATCAAGAAATAATGTCAACAGGACATATTTTTTACATAATCCTTCGGGGATTATACATAACATCACCAAAGTATTTCTTCTCAAAACAACTGCTACTTCGAGAGCATAATAAAAGTATTTGTTTAATATAATAATTCATTCAGCATATTAGTACTTCAAGAACAATTAGATTGGAATATACCCTTCAAGAGTAGATAATATTAACTGAGTAATAATTCAATATTCTCTAAGAATGTTTATGATATAATATACCCTTCAAGAGCATATAATATTAATTTAATATCTTTCAGGAATATTGAAATCATCACCTCAGGTTCTTTAAGACCAAACAATGATAATTTTGACTACATTGTTACTCTAATTGTATTCTTCAGGAATATAATGAAGGAAAAAGGGGAGGAAAAGTTCATAGAGAGAAAAAAGTAGAGAGGAATTGTAGATTGAATATCATTAATCATTATCCCAACGACAACGAAAAGCCCCCTATTAATGTAGAGGTTAGGGCTTCAAGTTTCATGGGCTTTATAAGCTTCTAGGGTTTCTAGAGTAGTTATTCACTATCTATTTACAACATGAACGTATATTTTTATGTTCTTTTATTATCTTTATATGTATATGCTATTAAATATTTCAAGTCGAGTTTAGGTAATATTCAAACTTGATAGATTTTGAATTTAGACTCAAAATTTAGGGTTCATTTGGCCAGATAATTCTCTATCATAAACTCAATCTAAATATATTTGAATCATGCACAAGCAATGTCAACCCAATTGACAAATCTAGTTGTCCATAATAAATACAAGTGTCAATTCGATATTGCAAGCCATGTTTGGTCAAGCCCAAGATTAGTCCGAATTAAGATACGAGCTTTGAGTATGTTTGAATTGTAGTTTATTTCTTTCTTAAAAAGAAAAATTTTAAAAATAGTTATAACACATAAAATTAATTCATAGAGAAAAAAATGATAAACGAAACTATTCCTTTTATTATTTATAAATGTTGATATTAGAAATCTATGTTTTAATCAGGGATGCCCTAAGAGGGTATCAAGTGAAAGTCTATTCGAGTCCCCCAATCCCAATTTCGATCATCTACTAAATAGTTAAAATATCACTAATATATATAATGGTCAAAACTAAATTTTCTATCAAATAAATATTTTAAAAGTAACAAAAAAATGTAAAAATTTATACTTATTTTCTATTTAATCTTCTAACATTTTAACTTGAAAATCTAACTTGACCGGTTGATCTCTTAGCTTTTCTGATGATTCGAATGTATTTAAGTAATTGTCGTTCTATTACAATTTTTAATACATGATTTTCAATAAACATCATTTCCAATACATTTAATCGCTCTTTGGACATTATTGACCTAAATTAAGATTTTAACAACTTCAATTTTGATAAACTCCTCCTTGCACAAGCAATTGCAATCGGTCAATAGTATTTTATAAGCAATTCAAATACTTGAAAAATAACCCTGCACCATGCAAGTGTTCTTCAATCCTTCTGAATAAGGATCATTTTTTTTTTTTCGAGTCCTCTTTCAAAGTAATGCAAAATGAACTTGCAATCTCCCAATCAATCAAGTATAGGAAGTAAGAACAGGGTAAAGTAAAGTCCTATCTCTGTCATCTTTAAGTTAATAACTTTCACAAATTAGTAGAACATTCTTAACTTAATTTCATTTTTCAAAAATTTAAATTTGAGCATATACTTATTTTTACAAATAATGGAATAAAGTATTTTTAACTATTTTTATTTCTTATTTTGTTATTTTCATTTTATATTTCCATCCAAATATTACAAACTAAACAAGTGAGATTACTTATTGGAAATTATTTCCCTTTTTCTTAATATTTTCTACGGTTAATCAAACAGCTTCTGAATTTTTAATTTTTTGAGGATTTTTTTTTTCTTTTCTCACTCCTTAAACCAAAAAGGGCCTTAAATATTTAGGAATTGGGTCAATACATGGCCCAGTTTTAATGAGAGATGAGGCTGCTAATGAGTTGATTGTTAGTTTGTTAACATTTAGTAAGTGGGCTTCTGGCCTAGTGACTGGGATCCCTCGCAGACTACAAAAAATAGAATAATCTCCATCACACAAAGTTGTAATTTAAAAAAGAAAAACAAGGATTTCATTCATAGAAAAGCTTTATTGACCATTATAGCAGCCATGAAAATTACTGGGGCTTCATCCATTCAAAGACAACTAGATATAGATAAACCATACTTAGTCAAATATTGTGCCGATTCATCGGCGAGACGAGGAGCATATGAAATGGATTTACAGTCTATGATCTGTGCTTTGTTGCAGACAGCAGAAATAAAGTGACCTATAGGGCCGTCAGCTGTGGATGGACTGGAGAATGCTTGAGAACTTGTGCCTAAAGTCGCATGCAAGATTAGCAATTCTATGATGTTTCATCCGCTGTTGAAGCTTCACTCGAGTGTGTAAAATATCTAGACTTACACGCCATGCCCATTCCCAAATCTTTGGGCCGTGGAATTTGCAGCTCTCAAAGAAATCTCCGATAAGCACCCTTGCTAGTGTTAGAAGTAGAAGGTAGTCATTAGTGACAATATTGCATTATCAGCATGCCAAGTCTATAAGCTCATATAACCCAAAAAATGACCCTAAGCCTCATAATGCCACAGAAGATGATACGCACATCCCTCACCAGGGCAAGAGAATTTTGAGAATCTCATTAGCATCCCTTGTTAGGAAAATAGACTGGATCATTTTTGAATTCCAATAGAGGGGTTTTTGAATGAGCTCACCAGTAGATTAGGTTGAGATATAGGTCTGGGAGTTAGTATTTTGAAATTAATGGGTGATGTCTGTTTACACGATTTTCTTGTCTGTAAAATAATAAGAAAATTAGAAAGATGCGAAATAATTATATATTGATCTTACAAATTTGATAATATGTGTGTTATAATTTTTGAAATGTTCTCGTAGTGAGAACTTAATTTATCGATTCTTCTCTTCGAAATTTGCTGAGGACTTGATCTCGGGGTTTGAGAGAGCTTTGGTGCTATTTCTTCTAAGCTTCTCTCAATGTTGGATCTTAATATGAATTTCTAGACCTCTTCTTTTTATTCTTTGGCCTCTAGTTAATAGGCAAAGCGAATTGATTTGATTGGTCAAGGTGACACGCAAGAGTGACGTGGCGTCGCCTGATTTGTCAAGCTTTCCTTGATTTGCATTAGTTAAACCTTGTCATCCCTGACACATGTCATCATTTCATTGGTTGACATGTCACGTATTTTCCAATTTAATGAGAATATTTAAAATTGATGTGTAATCATTTAAATAGATTATGAAAATTTAATTTAACAAAATTTTCATATTTACAAATTACCCCCTGAAACTTGACCACGGGTACAACTCGAAAATGGACTTTTGAGTGGATAAGTTTAAACTCAATTTATATCATTCGGGTCAATATTGCAGGCCCAATAATCTGATTTTTTTAGACCGTACTTGAGATACTCGAGCCTCCTTTGTTCTTCAAACATTGGGCCTTTTTCTTCAATTTGATGGCCTTGCCCCTTTACTTCAGCTTGTTGAGCTTTCTTTTAATTCGTTGGGCCCGTTCTTCTTCCTCCATCTTCTTAGGTTGAAAGTCATATGTCTTACAGATACATTGAAGTTGTGGTAGACTTAATTTTTGTAGTCCTAATACAACTCCCTATTCTAAGTATCTGTCAATAATCTAAACATATCTTGCATACTAGAGTTATGATAACACTTGTTTTCCTAATCCCAACCTAACTCTCTTCTTCCTTTGCCTATATATACATCCCAGTTACATGAGTTTCTCCCATTTTATTTTTCTTTGCATTACCAACATTGATACTTTGGTAAGTCATCTTGTGTGTTTTTTGTTTCTTTCTTAGTAGGTCAACCTACTATTGTTTATATAAGTCTCTTATATTGATGTAGCACTTGTCCTTGCGCTTGAGTACTTTTAAGAGAGACTGTAACAAGAGGTGTTAAGAAAAGACAACGAAAGGTAAACTTTCCATCTTTTTTCTTTATTATAAACGTCCTCTTTTTTTGTGCAAGACTCAAACTTTTTTTTTTTTTTGGGCTTGTTATCTCCTTTTTCTCTTGTGCAAGACACGATTTTTTTTGCTTGCTTGTTGTCTTTTATATATATATTATTGTGCCTTTCCTTTTGTTTTATTTCTCTATATTATTTTTTTCTTGGCCCAAATTGTATTTTTGGCTGGCCCATTCCTTTTTTATTTTCCTCCACGTGCTAGCTGAGGACAATCAGCCTAAAATACATGGCAGCCCAACCACTTTTGCAGCCTACTTGCTTCGTGGGTTGGTGAAGTTATGGCCCAGATCATCCGACCCATCCGACGGCCCATGCCTTCCGCCTATTTGCTTCGTGGGCCAAGAGAAGACAGCATTTGCATTAGTAGATCTAGAGGAGAAAGTATATGGTAGGAAGCTTATTCAATTAGTAGTCACACTTTCTTCTTCCAGCAAAATACGTCATTTATGAGCCAGTTCCATTACTTTTTCCTTAGAGATGAAGCATTTCTCTATCAAGTGGCCAAGAAGATGATGATTTTGCAATAGTTTAGGTCTCCCAACCATCCCGCTTCTTCTGATCGTTTCATTTCTGGCAGTTCAATGATCCCAACATTCAGCATGTCATCAAACATTTCTGACACGTTAGAATTGAGAAATGGATATTTTTTGTTTTGCATATCATTCAAAGCATGTGTCTTCTTCCAAGATGTGGAGCAGCATTTACTTTCTCTATGATCTTTCTGTTCACTTTTGTAGGTATCCTGACAGGCACTGCGGTTGTTGTCATARATGTCTTTGTGTCAARTTTGGAAGATGGTTTAGTTATTTTCTTGAAGTCAATTTCTCCTTTTTTTGTGGCTCAGGTATCGAAACTCCTTGATCTCCGTGCACTGTAATGCTCAACTCTTTATCATGAGCCTGGGTAGTCAATTCTTCAAAGGTTCTTGGCTGGATTTCTTTCAAGATGTATTGGAGGTCCCAATGCATACCTTGGATGCACATCTCGATTGGAGATTGTTTAGAGAGGCGATCTCTGCAATCCAGGTTCAAACTTCTCCATCGATTGATGTAATCAATGATGGGTTCATCTTTCCATTGCTTGGTATGGCTGAGTTCTAACATACTTACCGTTTGATGGGTATTGTAGAAGAAGTTGAGGAATTCATGTTCCAGTTCGTCCCAACTGTTAATGGATCCAACTGTAAGGTCGATGTACCAATCAAATGTGTTTTCTTTGAGAGATCGAACAAATTTCTTGACAAGGTAGTCACCATATGTGCCAGTATTATTGCAAGTCTCAATGAAATGTGCAATATATTGTTTAGGATTTCCCTTACTATCAAATTGCTGAAATTTCGGAGGTTAATAATATATAAGCATTTTCAAATTATCAATCCTCTTGATATATGGTTTAGAATATGCGAAGGAGGATTTAATACTCATTTCGTTCTTGTTCTTGATAGTGTCCATGATGAAATTCTTCAGTTGGTTAACAAGGATTAGTCCGTCTAACGAAACTTGAATTGTTGTGACTTCTTTTGGAGGTCGCACTTCTCTCATGTCTTTGGCCTCGAACTCGACCTCAGGTTACTTGCACAAAACTCTTGTAGATCCTAACATATTTGAAAGCTGAGGATGTTTTAGAGCATATAGGCTTGTTTCTCCAGCAATGTCAAGTTGATTCAGCAGTTGGGCAATTGTGAAATCTTGCTGTTGAGTGTATTTTGCAAGATTTTCCACCAACTTTGTCAGATTTGAGAACTGTTCTTCAATGGTTGAGATATCTACCATCATAACAGGTATAGCAGATGAACTTATGATTGGATCTTCATTAGGCATTATATCGAGCTTTGGATCCTCTTGAAGAGTGGCTAGCGCCGAATCTAAAGTATATCCGTTGACAGTGTGTATGGACTTCTAGGGTTTGATTTCTGCATTCAATAAAGACAGAGTCATTCGTATAGCAGATCTGACTCCCGCTTTTTGAGGAGGAACGTCATTAAACATGGGTTGGAGTATCCATGATCTGATCATACAAGAAGTAATCCACTTCTTTCCCAGCATCAGAGGGCTCCAGGTCACAGGTCCTGCATATGTGGCTAGCATAGTTGACTTTGCGGCAGTACTCACGTGTTGCAGATCTGAAAGGGGTAGCCTTTGAGATGTTGTTCTTGGGGGTCATTGATAAATTTGACTTGATTTGTTTGGAAGAGAAAAGAAGAACGATAGAAATTGTCCCACTGAGCGTGCCAAAATATTTTTACACGATTCTCTCATCTGCAACATAATAAGAAAATAAGAATAATGCATAACAATTGTATATTGATCTTATAAATTTGATAAGATGTGTGTTATAATTTTTGAAATGTTCTCGTGTAAGAACTTGATTCGTTGATTATTCTCTTCGAAATTTACCAAGGGCTTCATAACTTGATCTCGGAGTTTGAGAGAGATGTGCTCTTTCTTCTAAACTTCTCTCAATATTGAACCTTGATATGAATTTCTGGACCTCTTCCTCTTGTGCTTTGACCTCTATTTATAGCAAAGTGAATTGATTTGATTGGTCAAGGTGACGCGTATGAGTGATGTGGCATCGCCTGATTAGCCAAGCTTTCCTTGATTTACATTGGTTGAACCTCATTATCCTTGACACATGTCATCATTTCATTGATTGACATATCACATATTTATTAATTTTATGAGAAAATTTAAATTAATTTGTAATTATTTAAATAAATTATAAAAATTTAATTTAATAAAATTTTTATCTCTATAATGTCAACTAATAATAATCCCATATTTAAACAAACTTTCCATTATCTATTCTCCACTGGAGTCTAAGGCACAATAATCCACAGTCTTCCCATCTACTTCTCCAAATCATATGATCCACCATGGCCTAATTTCACACGCAAAAAGTCGGTTCTTGAAAAGTACTTTGCCTTAAGAACTCGAGCCACACGAAGATTGGGTTGCATGAAGTCTGAGGCTCAATAATCCACAGGCTTCCCATCTACTTCTCCAAATCATATGATCCACCATGGCCTAATTTCACATGCAAAAAGTCGGTTCTTGAAAAGTACTTTGCCTTAAGAACTCAAGCCACAAGAAGATTGGGTTGCATGAGAAGGTGCCATTCTTGTTTAGCTAATAAAGCGAAATTGAATGTTTTTTGTCACAAAAACCTAACCCACCATCAGCCTTGCCGAGGTATAATTTCGACCAAGATTTCCAATGAATCCCTTATTCTTTATCTCGAGAACAATATTAAGTAAAATTAACTTTTAGTTCATAACTATACCCTTATTCTTTTAATGATGAAGGGATAGGTGGAAAATACATGAGATTCCAAAAGTTGATTTCTCAGTCTTCATTTTTATTCTTTGCTACCTTTGCCTTCACTATCGAATGGCAGACAGATTAAACCACAGAGTCAACATTGGATAACAATTGATTAGTTCAAGGAAATTCATGTGGCGGAGGATGTGTAAAGTGGTGGGCCATGTCTTCAATCTTCAAAGCAAGACTAGAATCTTTGAACATAAACCATTTGAATCACATGATTATTAGGTTAAATAATTTCAAATGGAGTGCCAATCGTCGTTATAGCGCTGTTTTCTTTTGATTTACGTTGAAGAATAATCTATTCCCGAATCTTTGTGAATTCGCAGTAATTGATGTCGTTAAAAGTAACAGTACAACATCTTGATGACGATCTAGCTATTATGGATATGATTCTTTCTTGTTAAGTTCTACACCTAAAATACTTAAATGGGCGGAGGTCAAGAGAGGATTGATTGTTTATTATCTTGGTATAGTCCATAAAGGAAAATAAGACATAAAATACTGATTCATATTTATATTTATGAGTTTCGAATTCTTTAATATTTTTTATTACTAAAATAATAGTACAATATATAATGTATATTATTTAAGGAGTTAAYYAGCCCGTCTCACTTCCCAAGCAGCAGTTGTGCAGTTCKAGAATGATTGATCRTAGCTCATGGGGCATAGTCCAGTAGAGCAAAGGCGAAAGATTGTTGTACCAGCAACGTTSCTGGTAGCCACAGTGTGAGGATTCGATCTCTACCTATGATATGGAATTGTTTTCTTTGTTGACACTAGTGTATAGGCAACTTCTCGTTCTGACTTATGTGACATATGAGACAATTTACATCCTCTGCAAAGCACTAGAAGCGGGATAAAGAAATCCTTAGGTTGGCGCTCAATTATTTGTTTTTAAGAATGATTAATCCTTAAATTATGGTTTCATAGCTAAATTTACTCTTTTCCTGGTCTTCTCCGTTTTTCAGTTGATTTGCTGAAGATTTAGGACATTTTCAATCACCTTAACTTAATCATCTGCTAAATCTTCATCATCAACAGATGCATCGGCAAAACTCGTACCATCAGCTAACTTTTCTCAATTTCAGTCACTGAATCGGCTAGACTCCTGATGGAAACATCTCCCTCATTATGGATGAAAGCTAATTGCCACTAATTTCCCCTTTGATAAATTTTGTACCGACAGTATGCTGATTAATGCAGCCTTTGACCAAATTTTGAATCTAGACTTCTTCCATTAGAAAAAGAAAAATCTACACTTYGCAAAATTTTCATAATTCGTAAGCTATAATATTCAAGAAAATCTGTGTTTCTTCTGTAGTTCTGTTTGACACGATTTGTACTTACTAGTTTAGAGAAACTTTGAAAATGGCGGTAATTAACGACAGAGACTTTAGGATTACCTTTTTCTTTTTCTTTTTTTTGGGGAAATTATATTATCATGTACGGTTCTTCGATATGATTTCCCCTCCTCTCCAAGGCCAATTGGCAAGACAAAGTCTCATAATAAGACTAAGTACAATTTGCAATATCGCTGAAACAAAGAAACTTCACCTTAGAAGGGACCTGAGATTTAACCAATTTCAATTGATACTCTTTCTACTAGTCAATTTTTAAGTATAATTTAGTGAAATACACATTTAMHAATGGGGAAAAAGGAAAAATAATGGTCTTTGCCTTTGTTAGGATCATAAAGATCTATTCGTATCAAGAATTAGGTGCTTGTGGGCACAAATTCTTGAAAGAAAAAGCAATCGGAAAAATCAAAGGTAGAGCTTAATTTGCTTAGGGTTTGGTAGTAGTTTGATGTACATTTCCCTTGCATGACTTGACCGTCCCTAATGCCTAATGTACTTAGTCAGACCATAGCTCTAACATCTCCTTTTGGCAATCATACTGCATCTTATAACTTATTCCAAAGTAACAAATATAGAAAGTAAAGAAATGTGCCAATTTTATCTTATGTTCCATTTTTCATCTTGTTTCCTTTTTTCTTTTTAAACATTTCAAAGCGATTTTGAACAATTAAGGGTTATTTTTTTGAATCACAATGATTCAAAAGTAACTTTTTTTTTTTTGTCTTTTTATACTTGACCTATTTATTAATGGTTTTCTCATACCCTTGTGCAAAATTTGTGTTTCATTATGGGTAAATTTTAGAATAGGATTTCCTAGGAGCATGAAAGGATCTTCTAAGTCGTTTGTTTTCTAGTTAATTATTTTCATAAAGGCTATTGTCAAACGTTAATTACCTGATAATTGTTAAATAAGATTTAACATTCACCAAATATGTATACTTTGTATATGACTACTCTATTTCAAGAGAAGGAAAAAGAAACAAGGAATCTATTAGGATTCTAGGGTACAAGTTTGTTTGTCCTCTTGGAAATTAAGGTTTGAACTTGCCCATGCATATTATTACCACTGGTCAGTCCACTTTTCACTGCATGGACTACAGTAGTTGAATGATGTCAATCGTCTTTTGGTCACTGATCGAAATAGTTGAGTTCAAATTCTACTTGAACACTGCATGCCCTACAGCCAGTCGATGATTACCAAGCATTTTGGCTCAAAGAGAGTCAACACTAAAGCAATAGCCTATATTGCCATTTCAGTGCATGTAAATACAGGTCGGGTATGTAATGTCACTGGTTTAGTTAATTGTTTGGTTATACCTTTGAAAAATGACCTCATCAATCCAGCTGCATGCAAACCTATCACTGTGCGAGTAATATATTCGTCTGGAACAATTATGAGGCTAACTGCTCCAAACTCAAAATCAACAATGACTGCGGTCGACATGTTTGATGGAAGTCCCTAGCTAGACCTGATGAGAGAAAATACTTTACAGCAAAAACCTTTAGATGATAATCGATACTTTTTCAAATAACTTATGTAAAAATAATAAGTATAAACAAGTAAAATCAAAGAGAACACAAATAATTTCAGGGTGAAAAACCTCCTCAAACAAAGAAGTAAAAATTACAAAACTCGTAACCTACTTAAATTACATTCACTATCATCAAATGGGTATAAACTTTCTCTCTAGCAAAGTTTAAAGGTATAYGAGATTATTCATCAAGATCACAACAATAATCTTGGCACAAATATCAGCATGAGAGAGTAAATATCAACACAAATACTCAAAAACATATTTACTGCATCAGTTTTGATTTTATCAAGAAATACCTTTCTAGAAAGCTCTAAATGCAAGATTTACTGTTTAAAATGTTCGTCTTGAATTCATAAATAACATATCAAAAATTGAAGGCGATCCAACGACTGAATTGTGAGAAAACTCCAATAGATCGCAGCTAGTCGAACTTTAAAAACAGCAAAAAATATGTTCTGTTTTTCTTTAATTTTTAAAAAAAAATCTAACTCTCTTACCTAAACTGATATATTTTTTATATTTATATATTACAGTCAAATGAACCTAATACTAAACCATTCAAAATATATTTGGATTCCTCCAAATAGAAGGTCCAAACCCAGCAAGACCAAACTGTAGTTTCCACAATTACCGATCAATGTAACGCTAGGAGGAAACTGTCCCTCTTCAGAAGTGACTGTAATGCTATAATTAGCAGGTTTAGTGAAATTTCTTGACTATGCATGGGAGTGTACTGGAAAAGAGATATTCCACACAACTGTTTGATAATGAGTAGAGAAGTTGAGAATGTCTAATACCCCGTCAGACGTATGTGTAGCTCAAAGCCCAATTTTAATACTATATTAAAGATCGGGGACATTCAAAACTCAATCAATTTGATTATCTACAAAGAAAGTTTAAAATCTTTATATACCATTTTATAAAACCTTGGATATTCAAAACAATTAGACCTTGTCCTTCAATTATACTCAGTGGGAGACCTACTGAACAAACCCCTACCGATACCAGATCATCATTAGGGCTATATGCCCTGGCCTCTCATTCTGTTTTCTCCTTTGAACAGGAGACATCAGAGGCTTCTCCCACTAGCTAGTAGCTAGCAAATATTTCGAGTATCTTCTTCATAGGCAAGAATGTACTACTTCTTCTACCTTGGTTTGATCAAGAAAATGAAATGAAATCCAGACACTCTACGTAACTTGTGATCAGTGACGGCTACTTGCTCTTTGCATTAAGGCAAAGTTGAAACTTTCTTCCACGTTCTGTAACTTCTACGTCCCATCCTGCATGGATTCTTTAATTCCTCTAGAAACGAAAAGTAAAGATATATAACAGAGCGAAGTTGACATCTAGCGACCTGCCAGATCAACTAACCAAACCATTCAACAAATTCGCTTCACGTTAACGTGTTTTTGGCATTTCAATACTTTCTTTCTGCATCAATGAACTATAGCAAATTAATTATTGCTCCTTTATTTTATCTTTTTTTGATTTTTTCTTTCCTTTCCCTTCGAGATTGAGAAAATTTCTTGTGACGAGAAGTAGTCTAAMTTATTAGGTAATCTGTCTGGGCAAAGTACATCCTCCTGCGCTCTATATATACTCTAATGAAGTGCAGCAATTCTGTAGCTAGTAAGGTGGTCTGAGATCACTTTTCTTGAGTTATAATATAAAGTAAGCAAGAATGGCTTCTTATTTTGTGATAGTCTTTGGTACATTAGCGATGGTTATGTTCTCCATGGGAAGTTCTTCATCCCAGCTCTCAACTGACTTCTACTCTAAGCGTTGTCCCAAAGTGTTTAGTACTGTTAAAAAGGAGATTGTATCAGCTGTGTCAAAGGAAAAACGCATGGGTGCTTCGCTCCTTCGCCTCCATTTTCATGATTGCTTTGTCCAAGTAAGGTTCTTTTCTCTTTTAATTGTTTTCTCTGCAGTTCCTAATATAATTTATTAAAATTAACTAGTCTTGTTCCTGTACACTGTGTAGGAGCCTTGGACACTTATGGCAGCACTTATAATTTCAAATGACATGTTAATTGGAATATAGTAATTCTTAAGATCAGTGATGGGGATTGAACATTTCCCTAAGAATGCTAGGTTCTTTTTTTTTTTTGGGTTGGTTGGGGTTGGGGGGGGGGCATGGGGAGAGATTGTGGGATCCACTAAGACATTCCGCAGTGTGCAAGGATCATTAATTTTGCTAGATAAATATGATATTAGAGACCATGTAAAATTTGCATGGGAGGGAAAGTCAGGAAACTGGACAAAGTTACCTATGTAGTCAAAGACTTCACCGCGGCYGCCTTGATTAAGAAGAATGAATTAGCTAAGTGCACTCGAGTCTTTTTTTTTGTGATGAAGACATATATATCTACAAGAACTCCATGCAAGACCATAAATTTTACGTTGATTGAGGAAATAATTACTTAACAGACAATAATGATGAACATATCGCTAGTATTGACGTCTTATCAAGATCACCGTGACCAATTAATCTAACCGTGGTTGCCTGCGTTGATTTAAAGGGGTGCGACGGATCCATACTTTTGGACGATACATCTTCTTTCAGAGGGGAGAAGGCTGCTGGTCCCAACAGCAATTCAGTTCGAGGATTCAACGTAATTGATAAGATCAAAGCCAAGGTAGAGGCCGAGTGTCCAGGTGTAGTATCCTGCGCTGATATTCTAGCCATTGCTGCTCGAGATTCCGTGGTTGCTGTAAGTCTCCGTCTTTCTCAACTCTAGACATTATAAACCAATTTGCATGTAAATAATCCCTCTTCTGTAAGGCTGTGCCATTGACATCATTTCACTTTTGCCATTGTCAATAGCTTGGAGGGCCCAGTTGGAATGTCAAAGTAGGAAGGAGAGACTCCAAAACGGCCAGTTTTTCAGGCGCCAATAGTGGCCGTATTCCGCCACCAACATCTACCCTCCAGAACCTGATCAACCGCTTCCAAGCCGTCGGTCTTTCTGCAAAAGATATGGTCGTCTTATCAGGTAATTATTAGCTTAACTATACCTACTCTAGTGGTGGCAAGGGAATCAAAATCCAAGTCTCATCTCACATTTATCCATTTTGTTCCAAAAATAATAATGAAGAATTTTCAAGTTTACCCATAATTTGATTTAAAATATTTGGCTACATGGAATAGGTTTTAGAATGCCCATGCTATAAATGGCTCTTCCCTCATAGGGAGACTGCGTCCCGGCGCTGTTAAGATATACTCCCTCCCTCCGTAAACTGCTGTTTAAAGTTAATTTTTTGTGTTTAAGAATTTTATTATTTATTATATTTTTTACTCTTATCTTTAATTATAATTCAATCAATGACTATSAGTATTTTTAATTAAATTATTTATCAAAGTTAGTAGAAATGCTTTTGAAAATTTCATTTAGTTTGATGAAGTATTTTTTATGAGAAAAAATTAGATAGCCAAATTTCGAAATTGGGATAGTCAAAAGTTGGGAATGAAATTTTGACTAAAATATTAAACTCACTTATTAAGTATGGTAAATGAGGAGTAATCAAAGAAGTGTAATTTAGTCTTTTAATTTTATAATTTAACTTATTTACAAAATTTCTTAATATGTGTATAATAATCTTAAAAGACAATAAAAAAGACAACGAGAGGAAGGTACTATTTACGAGTAAATTTCGAACAGGTTGGGGATTTACGAATTGCAATCCCAGTTTTTAGGGGTAATGTAATGTTAAAAAACGGAGGGGCTTTACAAAGATGATATGTGAGTCTGGTTGTAGGATTGTCGAGGACTTTGTAAAGTGTTGGCGAAGAAGAAGTTATCCAAGTAGTTTGGTTTATAATAGATTCAAAAAGTGCGTTTGATGAAAAAGTTTCCGTGGATGTAAAATCCCCTCCCCCGCCCCCCAACAATGAAATAGACTGAAACTTACGAATTAATAGTAGTGATGATTATTTTGAGAGTATGTACTACCAAAAAATATACATCCAACCAATGACGTCTTTCCTAACACATGGAGAAGCAGGTGGTGACCTCCCAATGGACACATTAACGATTTATTTCTTATCAAATATGAATTTTATTTTTATTTTTAGTATCTTAAATATTTATACTTGATTAATTGAGGAAACTACACATTCCAAACGAGCTCTGAATAAATCAGACCAGTCATCGTCCATTTTTCCTGCCCACTTTTAGTCAACATATGAGTAACCTAATTCCCCTCATTTACTAGTATTAGACCATTTTTCTTTTTYGGCCACATTTTCCGAAATCACGGGCCAACCACTCTCACCCATTCGTGATCATGTTCAGTGAAAAGAACATTATTTTCCAAAGGTTTCCATCTATCCCCTGAACTGCCATTTCATGTAATGAACAACTGAACCATATGCAGGAGCACACACCATCGGACARGCAAGATGCACCACCTTCAGGACTCGGATATACAACGAGACCAACATAGACAGTTCCTTTGCAAGAACAAGACGAGGGAACTGTCCATTACCGACGGGTAATGGCGACAACAGTTTGGCTCCGCTCGACCTTCAAACTCCGAACGGTTTCGACATTAACTACTACAAGAATCTCATCAACAAGAAGGGCCTTCTTCACTCTGATCAAATACTCCATAACGGTGGCTCAACCGATTCTTGGGTTGAAGCCTATAGCAAGGACACCAAGACATTCTACAATGATTTTGTTGCAGCAATGATCAAAATGGGAGACATTAGTCCTCTGATCGGATCAAACGGAGAGGTCAGGAAAAACTGTAGGAGGGTAAACTAATTAAGACGGAACATGTCGTTTGCTTTAAGGCAAAATTTTGGTTTGGGGTGAGCCGGCAACAAGAGCCTATCAAATAGTATTTAATGTACTACGGTTGTGTTTGATTTTTACCTGTCCTGCTTCTCGTGTATAAGCCGGGAGCAGATTTAAGTGTAATTACTTGATGAAAYTACAGGTTCTTTTGTATTTTCATAAATTTAAACTAATAAATATCCCTTTTGTATTCATTTTATAAACATTATAATTCTCCATTTCTCAATCAAAATAAGGTTCTGGTCATATCCAAAATCATTGATATTGTGTTCAATCCCAAAGTCCTGCTATTTTACGTATCAACGCAATTCTTTTACAATCCAACAATTTGAAATAATTCGTAGGTTGGTGACTAAATTAAAACGATATATTCTATTTGATTTCGACGTATAGCATAATCTTTAAAAAAATATAATCCTTTTTTTCTTAATAAGAATTAGATTTTATGAATCTAACGTAAATCGAACTGTAATTAATCTTATCAGAGTGGGTGGAGATACATAGTCGAGAGAGCGGAGAGGAGTGATAGTTCTTTTACATCATTAAATTAATCCGAGTCAGAAACTGCATTGTGCAGCCAAATCCAGATTTTGGAATCGTCTCATTGAGAAATTCGACCTTTTTAGCTTCCTCAAGTTTGGGCCAGAATGAAATCAAGCCCTTGGCTATAGTCCTGTGCTTGTGGTTTACAAGTTTGGCCCGGTATTGATCTTCTTGAACCCTCAGAATGCTCCTCTAAACATCGGGCTCCCACGTGAAGCCCACAATCCTCTTCTTTTCTTTCTCACAGACAAAATGAAACCTAAATCTCTCATATTAAAAACTATATAATCGACAGCTAACCTATTCATTGTCAAGATCCGAATACAAATTCAAATTAATTAATAAGTAATTTCACATTAGAATAATTTAATGAAAAAACGACTCCTCAGCACTCATATATTTCCGTCGTTGACTTAGCACAAAAGTAGTCAGCGTAAAATTCTTGATACGTCTATAAGATCATAATATATAGAAGAAAAGTCAACTCATTTAGTTTCAATTGCCAGCAAAGACCTGGAGATTGGAGGAGTCCTCTGTTTGCTAATGCTTRCATTAAATTTCTGTTAAATAATTTAATACAAAATATTAAACTCTAAAAAAAATCAAATTAATCCGTAATAAGTATAAATTAAATACATTTGCATGTAAAAAATTTAAAATATCCTTTTCGATTTACAATGAGAAATAATAAATAAAAAGTAAAATTAATCTAACTGATTTCCAATCAACTTGATCGGTTAAGTATTTCTTTTAAAAAAGAAATAATGTATAGAAAGTACCGATTTTGAAAAGCTTCATTGGAATCAGATAAAGATCCATGTGATGACTTAGTAATAGGAACAGTGTCGGGGATTAAATTAATTTATGTCTGCAGATGATAATCTATACTAAAATGCAACATAGAACCATATGGAATTTAGGTACTATATTGATTGATCCAAACAAATCCTAATTAGAATATTTAATTAAATAAATATATGGAGTGTGTCAGCACATGATATATTTTTAGCTGTTGAGATCAGTATCGATTAGAAATYGTCAAAGCAACTACTATTAATGCTATACCAGTCATTGACTATATATTATCACGTCTAACTTCCAAACACGTTTTCGATCATTATTTTACTTCTTGCTTCAACATGATACGTCCATCTCCTACTGGTCATTAATAATATACAAAACCTTTTGCTTTTACTAGATTTCAAAACTGCTAAAAGTTTTTCATTTCGGGGRAAGGGGTTCAATTGGTAATATTGTGTCTGTCGAATTTAGAGGGTTCAACGGTATAAGATTCTTGCTTACTCATAACTTAAGTACTGATTAGATACTGTAATCCCTTTTCGAGATTAAATAGAAATGTTATTACGATCAAGATGAGGTTTCCTAATTTATGTTAAGCGTAAAAGTTTTTTTTTTTTACGGTTAATAATATAATTCATTTTCAAAAAAAGGTACAAATGATTTCCCCTATATTAMGAACTGAGTTATTTACTATCGATTTCCCATTTAAACAGAGCATTTTTACATTAAGGGGTAATTCTGGATTTGCTGTTGAACTCTAGAAAGAAAAAGGAAAAAAGAAAAAGGAGAAGCTGAAATGCGACTGGTTCAAGCAACCATGACGTGAAAACAAATTCCATGATAATAATGTTTATAGGATCTTGACAAAAAATATGTATAAATTCTTTTTTTTTAAAAAAAGGTTTGGCATTTATTAAATTGCCACATCACGTAATTATGTATATAAATTGAAAGAAAGGCTAGACATCAGTTGTCCTAGTCTGGATGAGCTCCACACGCCAAGAAAACTTAAACTCGTTGCCAATATAAAATTCTTTTGCTGCCATTTTCGTTGACAACCCAATTACGCAAATAAATTTTACACAGCGAAGCGGCCGCAGTTTCCAAGCAAAGCAATGCTGCTCCATTTCCTTTTCTTCTTCTTTCTGATCATCAACTCTCTCATCTCTCTGCTACTCTCTGCAGCATGCCATGCATCAGTCTATCCGAGGCCTCTAAGGTCGATGTTTCCCTTGTCAGAACCATTTGGTAACCGGCTTTTGAACCTCACTCAGTAGTTAGAAGATAATATGTTATGACCATATAATAGTTTTTAGCTTGTCGCCACAGGTACACAATATTTTTGAATAGCAGCCATTTTGGAAGCACGTATATGACTATGGTTTTCCCCAAAGTAAAGCCGACTAATGTGTCTCCTCGCTTGATTTGCATACTCCAGYCCTTAATCATTTTCCTAAGAAACTATACGAATAGTGAAGTTACATAAACTTTTAATTGCCCGATTTCGATCTAAATCTTTGGATCATAATATTCAAATCTAAATGATAAATGTTTTCCTCTTTAATTACGGAATAGGATTTGCTATTATTATGCAATTTTACAATGTATGCTATATATGACATTATATGTTCTACTATCAATTTCTAATGTTCCTGAGAAAAGTCTCGAGAAAATTAAAGGTTAAAGAACATGTGCCTTCTTCCGGAAACTGTGCTTTATTATATAAAACAACGAGGTTAAATCTACCTACAAATAAAAGAAGAAAAAGTACAAAATAGTTAGTATAATGACTCTATAATGGGACAGCCACATGGTTTTCTACCAAATATGACAACCAAGTTTTATAAGTTGAATGCAAAAGCAATTTATTCCTACCACAGTAAGTTTCATTTCCTAATCATGAACCAAGATTTATAGTGTACTATTCTCGTGCAAGATAAACTTTCTAATGAATAATCAAGCTAGCAGAAGAAGACGCTGCAACATTTTCAATTGCTAACACCAACTACAGAACTTGAAACTAGAGAATTCACATTAAGCAGAAAGTTCCAAAAAGACATGAAAAGCAAAAAGGGTTGAATAAATGTTACAGCAACTGCAGCTCTGACCAAACTCACTGTCAAGTTTCTAATCTTCTATGGGGAGAATCACATTCACCATACTTTTTGTCTCCCCCTCCATGGCCTTTGCTGAATTCTCAGGTCCTTTAATGGCACAGACTTGCATGTATACAGACTTCAATGTTCTGTAAAAGCAGATTATCCACAGTACACACGTGCAAGTCCGGTTCGGTTTTCGTGTGTTTCCAAGTGATCAAAACCACCAAATATTTAGCCGAGCTAACTATGCGAGTTTCCGTTCGGGATATATGATTTTACACGCATTCTGCAGAACCGGACTTCTTCAAACTTGCTGATTATTCTCTTCCATGGAGACATTATAGAGTATATTACTTGAGATCTTTAGAAACCCTATGCAGAAGAGCAATGGTTTTTCCTAGGATGCTACTCAGTACTGGTTGTAATAAAGATTTTTGAACGAAAATTTGTTCAGATGACAAAATTATCTGCAGTTAAATAGAAGTAAGTAAAGATAAAAGCACCAAGAAAGACATATTATATCGCTGAGCAGGCAATATTCTGAGATTGTATACTATCCTCAGGCCATGAATTCATGCTGAAACTTAAAATTCGTACTCAGAAAAGTTCAGTAAGAGACCAGGATCCGGTCCATTGTCTTTCAGTTTCACCAAGGATTTCTCTCTTCTTTGCGATTGACCATTTTGTGGTCTTAGCGATCAGATTTATAGTCCCTATCTAAAAGAATAGCTAATTTGTACACTTGTTAAAGCGTTATTCTCTAGGAATATGATCAGAGAAATGGTGGATTGCAGATTAGTCAAAGTACGGTATATTATTGTTTGGAATGGTGTGATAGCTGGCGGTGCTGGAAGTTGGGGCATACAAAGATGAAGCTGAGGAGGAAGAAGTTGAAACAACAACAACGGAGGGGGGGGGCGGGGGAGGGGGCGGCGGAGGAGGGGTTGGAGGAGCAGGAGTGGGTGTGGCCGGCGCTTGTGGCATCTCAGCAACAGAAACAGCTCCAGAGGATACCAAAGCAGCATGAGTAGATGCAATTATACTATTTGCAGCTTCTCTATATTTATATCTCAGTATCTCAGACCTTACAGCATGAAGTTCAGCCTGTAAAGTTTGAACCTGTTGTTGCAAAGCTGAAATTGCACCCATGCATCCGTATACCGGATCTCTGAGTCTCACATTTGCTTCGTACACCAAGCTGTTGGCAGCATCAGCCCTTTGGCTCTCAGGCACCTCCTGCAAATACCCACAAACGACAGATTATATAAGCTCGAGAACAATAATCAAGCCAATTTCTGTTCAGGAAATTCAAAAGGAAGACTGGGGTTTTACCATCAGCATCTTGGAAACATTGCTAGCACCAAATACTTTGTGAACAGCTGCAAATTTTTGGGGTTCATGGGGAGAGAAATAAGGAGAGAAAGGGCATTCTTCGGCACATCTCCGCCTTAAGAGTTTACATGCGGCACAAGGGGTTATGGTGTTCAAGCTTCCCGGAGGACCGAACATATGTCTCCTTCCCATCTGCGAGTTTGCATCAAACTCCGTCTTTAACTTCTTGGCAATCTCATCTAACCTCTCCCTGCAAGAAATCAAAACTTAAAGCSATCCAGTTCCCGTGAAGGACTTGCCCTTTCTATGTTACAAAATTAGGGTTTGATCAGGCAAGTTTTACCTTTCCCTGGACATCCAAGATTCCCAGTTTGCGTCTACTGCTGCAGCTATTGCGGCCAATGGAGTTGCAGTGTTGGAGATTGGATTGGGGGGAGAGAGAGAGAGAGAGAGAGAGAGTTTGAAGTTTCAAGCTTCAAGAGGAGAAGAAAGGAAGAAACTACTTAAGGGGAAAAGGGGTGCTTAAAAGGCAAGGTATCTAGAAAAAGTAGGTCAATGTTTTTTCATCCTAAGAAGCTAACAAATGAAGTATATCTCAGATGGTGAAATATTATACTCCTCTATTTGCTAGGGAGATACCAACACATCATTGCCTATGAAAGTTTAACAGTAGTTCAGCTTCAACAATGTTCACGCAGTACACTAAATATAGATCGTCTTTGTTGAAAGAAATTTTTWAAAATAAATAGTTTCAATGCATATATTTCAATTATATGCAGCTTTGCACTTAAGTCTAGCCCCCGACTCGGGGCCACCGTACCCCCAAGCAAAACCACACGCATACAGAGACAGAAGAGAGAAAGAAAGAGAGCAATGCCAGCTCCGTCAAAGCTACGCCCACGTGTGGCTTCTTACAGATATTGACTTTTGACGATGGCCAACTTGGCTTCACCATTGTTGTCTTCTGTATATGGTGATGGACGGGTTTTCTACCCTTTCCCAGTCTCAGCAATGTGTTCTTGTGTGTTTTTCAACATCAAAATTTGGAAGTAAAAAGAAAAATGATGATGGATCCATACAAAGATGATGACTTCATTTCAAGGAAAATCTCGGTCTGTATAGGAGATTAAAGTCGTATGCTGCTAAAGATTTGTTCATTTCGAAATCTTTTTGTTTGTTGTTTTCCCTTGTTTCTGTCTATATCAAAGAACCCACGTCATATGTCCTCTTTCACAATGGAGATTAAAAAAAAAAAAAACAGAGCTTCTTTGGTAATTTCAGAACCTAATTTCCTATTTTATCTTTATTTATGACATCACGTTAAAAAAACTTTCAATCAAATATTTCTTTAATTAAGAGTCAGTCTACGTTAATACAATCAACATATTCATATCTTTTATTCWGATATAAAGGAAGTACCCAAACTTTGCAGTAATAGCAAGCAACGTAGGCATATCTTATTAATTTAATTAGAATTTTATTAGATGAACTTCACCCGGTTAAAATTCCATTTTTAGTTGTATTTTGTTTCATATTTCATGGCAGCGGCCGTGGACGGTATAACTTTACCCAAAAAAAAAAAAAAAAGAAATATGAATATATCATGATCAAGGGTAGGTGCAGAAAAGGAGGGAAACCAGTAAAAGGGCATTATGTGGACTGTGAAGGGCGGGAGCATTGGAAGGATAAATAACTTTTTTTTATTATTAGTAAAATATATAAAAAAATAGTAATTAGTAATTACAGACTTGCTTTAAATGCAAGGCAATGCTATGCAGCCAGGGGTTTTCGTTTGACCCGTATTTTCTGCCTAAGAAATCGGACTCTCTCTTCTATGTAAAATTTGAATCTTTAACCTTCATTGAATTTATCTTTCTTCTGTTTTCGCCGTGGCTTTTAAAGGTGAAACTCCAACCGACATTCGTTTTTCAAGTTCATGAAGGCCAATGAGTGAGCTTCAACTTAATAAGTTTTTCACTTACTATTTTAAATCTAAAACATAGTTATTTACCTACAAAAGTTATAATTTTTATTTTGACATTTGATATTCTCATGAATAAAAATAATCGAGTTCATCTCGGAACAAGTTTAATCCTAATTTAATCGGGAGCTATAAATAATTATTTGAATGAAATTATTTTATTTTTATATATATTAAAGAATCAAAAAATGTGATTCGAATATAATATTTATTGCTCGGTAAATTAGATAATTAGGTTTGCATATTTATAAAGCAACACTATTTTTAAAAGACTCGTTTGTTGATTGCGTCCTTCTTTTCTTTCACTAACCTTCACTCTTTTTTATTACTATTATTAGTAACTCTATTTTAATTTTCGTCCTTACTTTCCTTTAGGGGAAAGTGGATGAGAGTTGTCTGTTGGTTCTCAGCTAAAATAGACGTCGGCGGGTGGTTTAACAAACTACGCTCATCTCAATGATTTTTTCAATCATTTGAGGTATCTGCTGAATCAATTTTCTCAGCTCTAYTGTTATAACTGAACCAATGGGCCCATCCGAAGAATCAATAGAAACAAAACCAATTAACATGATGGTACATTATGGCCCAGTCCAGGCTTTTCGAATTTGAGCATTATCTCTATCCAGGCCCATAAACTCTGATTCCCCCACTAAATATGCACGCGGCCCGATCAGGAATATCCCATATGTCTTTCCGTAATCATGAAGCACTCGTGATCGGTGTTTCCTTTTCCAAGACTGTACCGTCGTACATTTGGCCCAGTCTATCTTTTTGCTTTTTCTTTCAAACTAGTAATGGGTATACATGAGGTTGTTGGACGAGCTTCTCTTGAAGTTATAACCCATGACTTCATTGCTTTAATAAATAAAAAATTAATTAATTAAATTTGATTGATATGAATGATTTGAAATTCTTCGAATTTAGAAAAGTAAAAAGTTAAATCTTTATTTGAAATATTGATTCGTGGAATCTTGTTTGTTCAATAAAGTTAAAAGAATGTAGAAAATGAATCTCCATTAAAATTTTATTAAAAAAACAAAGGCCTTCTTCTACGTGTTCCCCATGAGGCCACGTAAAAACAAAAATGAAGAAGAGGGTATACATGCAGACCATATAATAATACTACTAGTGGTTTGAAGACTAAATGCAAGRGAGGAGGCCCACGTGATGAGGTTGCTAATTTTAGAAGAAGAATTAATGAAGAGTGAGACAATATCTGGATACCGCAATCCGAAGCTTCCAAATCTCTCACAAACACATGCCTCATAGACAACTCAAACATGGATCAAATTTGAAATTTCCCTTTCCCACCACGGGGGATCCATATGATCAGCTACTATTATGAAATCTCTGAKTAAGGAATCCAAGTGCCATTGCGTTTTGCAGGCAGATCTTAGATCTACTATGCCTTTTTGTTATAGTTAATGTGATGCAATAAAGGCAACTACTATTGGTAAACTCATTCAACCACAATTGAAAAAAGAAACTGTAAGATTTCTAAAGATCAATACCGACTACAGTATTTTAGCTTAAGTCAACCGGTYGAGTTTCTGGACGAAATGAATCGAAGGAAGAACACCTCAACTTCTTGCAGAAACATTCAAATATGGCCCTCGTTTTTCTAAAAACTATGGATACTTAAAAAGGATTATACTCGTCGAGATTGTACAAAAAAAAGGAAAACAGATCGAGCAATTATAGCATAAGTTGACTGATAATGGCAAAAGAACAATCTGGGCATGAATTGATGAGCACGAAAACTTACTTCTTCAAGCAAGTAATTGTAAGTATGATTCATAGATAGACTGCTGAGTATGGAAGTGCGGATCTTTTTATTTCATGATCATAGAGGATAGATAAYAGTTCAGAAGTGCGTTAATAGTAGCTTCTGTATTAGGAACATAAATTACAGAGATTCGCCCAGTAATAGCTTGATCACTCTAGCAGAATAGCCATGAGACCTGACATTTGAACTACGACCAGTACCGAAGCATAATGTTGAAACAGGTGATTCATGATCCACTTCTGTTCTTGAATCAAACGACAGTCTCGCGTTCGAATGTTTTTCATGTCCTCGTGATTTTGGATGGAAAGGAGACGATGTAACTGAATGCGAAGACGACCATGGTGATGAAGACGAGGATGACGATGAAGACCACGATAATGATGACGAAGCAGGTGAGGATAGAAGCTGACTTTTCCTCTGATTGAGCTTGGGGAAAACAGTGTGAAGGATATTACTCTTCGAATGCTTTTTTACATATTTGTTTGCAGGACTGCACAGGAATGAAGGTGGAGGCGTGAGAGGCGGAAGGGGCCTTTCGGGGAACTTGACTCTAGGTGTTCCTGGTTGAGACTCCCACCTGAATGGAATAGCAACAGATGCACCTCCATAGTAGACTTCAGAGGAAGAGTTGTTCAGAGACATCTCCCGGGATTGAAGCCTAGAAGCGTACTTCTCCCCTGACTTCGTTTTGATGGGCTTCATTGGAACGTTTGAGATGTTTTTCTGCATCTTCTTCCTCCAACAATTACCCTGACTGAGATGCAAGCTACATATGCAGAGACGTGCGTTAGTTTGGAAAGACAAGATCAATAACCTAACATCCTCATGGAATGAGATTTCTWGAGAACAAACCTGAGTTAATTGGCTTATATACAGTTGGATTCCCAACACAACCAATGTTTTATTCTCTTCAATTTTTCCCCTTTCYTGCCCTCAACTTTTATGCCAAAGAAGGACCCAACTAAATTTACCAATAGGCAACTGAATGATGAGCTTCAAGCTACGTTTAAGGTAATCATCACATGCAGATCTGCCAAAATAAACAAGAGAAACCAGAGAGAATTGGACCGAATAATAATTTTGAAGTCAACTTTTACTGGCTTCAACGTTGACAAGACAATGTGAAGGAGAAAGATTCAATTTCAAGGATGCTTATCAAAATGATGGACGTGAAATCGTACCCACTWATAATTACAGCTTCTCAACTACTAGTTGTTTGAGGTAAATCCAGGGAAAAGAAAAATCAAAATGAAATTTATAATTAAGCACCCTTGACCTTATGCAAGTTTAGCCATTAATTATGGTGTATGCTTTATGGGTGGTAAGGCATGTGTGATGCCTACAAACTTGCCCGTACTCACGGCAATCTTCRTCGGAGAACGCTTATCTGACCAGGTTAATTTAGAATTTTCTAAAGTTATGACGGCTTTACCATGTCTTGATTGATCACAGGCTTTTAATACTTTACTATGCAATGCCAGAATCACCTTTAAAACAAACAGAACACATCAATTAGAGTCAACAGAGCTTGATAGTCAACTGATGTACCAAGACCAGCAGATAAATGAACCAAGGTTTCTCAGTCATTATCTCAGCATCTGCAGTTAGTAGTGAAACTTCAATAGATAATGACTTTCACCTGTAATCAAGGATTCAGCAATCTTATCCTGACTGATATATAGAGCACAACTAACCCAGTGATATCGTGGGAGGATATTACATATGCTCAATAAACAATGTGCAAGAGTAAGTTCCAGAATTGCTAGGAATGATTGACCATACTAAACAATGAGGAATAAACACTCTAGATAACTCACTTAGACCTCTTTATTGKGGGTGACTATGTCTTAGTAAACGATAACAGGAAGCCTCCTCTTGAGGACTAGGAGGTAGATTTAGAAATATATAAACCATTTCATGTAACATCTTGGGTTGCATTATGAAGGCACAGCTATATCTATATTAGACCAAGCATCAGGAGGACATTTTTGGCATCCATGTCAGGCTCACATGCAGCTCTTATGATTCATGTATAGATCAATATGGACTATATTTATGAGGCCTGAAGATCTCCTGAAAATCTGAACTGTAATCCTATTTGAAGCTCCCTTCATTATTTTTGAGTTTGAGTTATGAGATGAATACGATTAGGAAGATCTGTTTTCCTTTTCCTTTTCAATGATTGCTTAAGAGAAAAGAACAGTAACAGGAAAGGCAGAGTCAAAACCCCACCCTCTTTAAAAGCCTACGATTAATGGATTACCATAAACAAGAAGATGAAATTAAACGATATCATTATCATAATGTAGACTCTGAGAACCAACTGTTGGAAGCTCCCTTTCACATGTCAACATCAACTGTGGATCTGGTTCGAACAATTCTGTGATGGTAAATCTATTTTATGCTTGCTCCTAAAGTGAAATTAGGTTTCACAATACGAAAGATTGGTTCTTCTAGTTAGACTGATTAATACCAACTTGAACTTTGCTCAATCTTATAAAAGTGATTGGCGATAATAAAAAACGAATCTAATCAAGGAACATGGTTAAACAAATTCCCTAGAACAAATAAGAGTACAAGGTCTCAAACATCAAAATTCAAAAAGAAAAAGACATTCCTTCTGTGTTAAACATCAAGCATTCAAATAAGAGTAAGTTTTCTCAAGAAATTCACATGGACGCAACAGTTTTGTTTGCTTCTGTTTTTCAACCTCATGTTATCTTTCTAAGATCTCCCTAATCCTTAATCTTATGGAATAGAAGATAAACCAGGGAATCTATCATTTTAACAACCTTAACAAATTCATATTTGAGATAGTAAGGATTTACTAAAATCCTCAACCGATATGCATATACCGAATTCCAATTTAAATGAACATTCATACAAATTAAATGTGAGTGTTTACTAGGATTTGAATCTGGAAGCCAAGAAGAAATCTAGTGGAAATGTAATACTTTCACCTGGATTTTGTGCAAGATAATACCAGGTTTTGTAATGCCATCTGAAAATAATTAGAGAATATTAATAAAATTCAGAAAAAATAATAATAAATAAAGCTATCTGCAAATTTTGATTTCTTCTGCGTATATGAGGGCAACTAAAAATGATAAGGCTTATTTGAAAGATCTTATCCACGGTTACTTCCCTCAACAGTGTGATGTCAGATCCGAGTTTTGCAATGATTAAAGATACATAATAAAGTACTTAAAGACAGTTTCCCTCAGCTTATCTGAAACTAAAAGAATGCAAGCAAGGCTTTAAAGGCTTGACAAGGTAAAACTTGGAGGAAGCTTACTTATGGGAACCTATAATTTGCCGCAAACAGCAATAATAATCTTTTATCTTTCATTCATATGATATTGTTCATAAGGATAAACATGATATAGATTTCATTACCCAGATATGATTGAAAAATGTAATACGAGTGACCTTAAGAACATCAGTCGATTCTGGTACATCCTGTCTAAGCAAGATCAAACTAAAGAGGGCATATATTACCAGTAGTCCTGGCAAGAACAAAATCCCTCTTTAAAATGATGAAACCTCTTCCTATCTCTCAGGACAATCTCTCTCTTAAATACCATCGATATAAACTTGACAGCCGTGTGGCAATCATTACATGTTCGGAGATTCTTCACTACCCGAATTGTCTTTCCAGGTGGTGTGTTCATTAGTCCAAAAGCAACRGCTATTCTCTCACTGTGGTATCTCACCGCTCTCTCTTTCTCTTCATCCTCTATGTCATGAAGCACTGAAGTTGTATCTGGCTCATATCCATGAGACCGTAATTTGTTAAAAATTTTGTCCAAGAATCCATGTATTTGTTGGTACTGAGGATGTGAAGTATCTGCAGCTACGAATTCATGTACTATATTGTTTACTTCAATTGAACTGCATCCAGGTGTTTTACGTACTCCCTTTTCCATCATCAGATTCCGGCATATATTTACACCATTCCAGTGATTTAATGATGCATATAGATTAGATAAAAACACATAATTTCCTCCATCATTTGGGTCCAAACCTAAAAGATGCTTAGTTACCTTCTCGGCAGTTTTGCTATCCATGTGCATTTGGCATGCTTGGAGAAGACTTCCCCAGACCACAACATTAGGCTTTATAGGCATAGATTCCACAAATTTCAGTGCTTCCTCAAGACAWCCAGAACGACCYAAAAGGTCAACCATGCAGCCATAATGCTCAATTGTAGGTTGAATACCATAAATGCTATGCATTTGCGAGAAATAACTTCTACCTTCAGAAACCAAACCCGAATGACTACAGGCAGACAAAAGCCCAATAAAAGTAATCCAATCTGGTTTTACCCCATCCTTTTTCATTGAAACAAAAGCATCTATAGCTTCCTGTCCATAGCCGTACATACCTAGAGCTGTGATTATAGAATTCCAGCAGAAAATGTTTTTCACTTGAAGGCCATGGAAAACATCTAGGGCAGCTCCTAGATACCCACACTTGGAGTACATGTCTATTAGAGCATTACCTAAAACAACATCAACCCTTAATCTGTTCTGCTTAATGTAATTATGTATCCATTTACCCATATCTAAAGCTACTAAATGAGCACATGCAGATAGCAAGTTAACCATAGTCACCTCAGTCGGCTTCACATTTTCAGCCTGCATTTCTTTAAACAAATTGATAGCTTTCTCAAAGTCCCGAGAATGAACATAACCTGCAATCATAGTGTTCCATGTAAGAGCATTCTTAGCTGTCCCCATCCTCTGAAATAACTCTTCAGCATTCATCAGTTGCCCAGATTTGCAATATCCATCGATCATGGCATTCCATGAAATAACATCTTTCTTCGGACTCTGATCAAAAAGTAACCGAGCCAGAGCAACATCACCAAACTTGCAATAGCAACTAATCACCGAGTTCCACGAACAAGTATCTCTCTCCGGCATACTATCAAACAATTTCTTTACCTCCTCGACATATCCAAACTTGCTCAGAGCTGACATCATAGTATTATTTGCCACCACATCTCTTTCAGGAATTTCTGCAAACATCCTCTTAGCTGACATCAAGTCCCCAATCTTTGCATAGAAGTCCAGCAACCTAGTTTGCAGAATCACATCAAATTCAAAGCCCARTATCATTACTTGACAATGAAGTAATTTCCCCAAATWTATCCCGTCAGAACCAGGACAGCTACGAAGGATCAAAGAAACTGTACTTTTGCTTGGAACCAATTTGAAAGACCTCAACCTATTATAGAACTTAACAAAATCCTTAAAATTTTTATCTTTCAGAGAAACGCGAATCATCGAATTCCATAATGTTGGGGAGGGTTTTGAGAAGGTCCGTAATATGTTCATTGCATATAGTGGATTTTGACAATGGTAACAGGAAGATAGAAAATCAGCGAGAAGAGGAGTGGAGCCGAGAAGGCCATTGGTGAGAAATTGGGCATGAATTTGCGTTAATTCTTTAAGGGTTAAGAGATTTTTCTTGTTTGACAAAATGGAGGTGAGATTATCAGAGACTGATGAAAGAGTTCTGGAGATGGAATTCATGAAAACAAACGGAAATGATTCAGAACATGTTCGTTTCCTTTTCGCTGGTACTGCATTTTGGCGCTAAAACACGCATTCAGTTTGGTCCGACACTTCCCTGCATCTTTGCTCATTAGTGTTGAGTTTCAAATATGGAATACATGCAGGCGACRCTACTCTAGTCGATCATCGTATATCATTTAGTAATATGTATACAATCTTCAAAACCAAAAAATTAATAATATGATGTTTATAGATCTTACATCCCTTAGATTATACGTTTTCCTTTTTTTTTTTAATTTGTAATAAAGATTATATGTTTAATACGAGAGAGTTTAATAAAAGACATAAATTTTAAAAAATAATTACTCATTATAGTACGTCTCTTTCAATCGAAAGGAGAATTGCTCCATTTGATCCTCTTTCATCTCTCACGTACTTCTTCTTTCCTTCTTTTATAAATATTACAAATATTTAATAATTTTTTTCTTAATAAGTGTCTTTTTACACAATACAAAAATAAAAAATATCACAATTTTATCTTTTTTCTCGTATCTTATTTCTTTTTCTAATTTAATGATGCAAATTACTATTCTCCATTATTCCATAAATTGAAACGACTATTCTTCTTGTTTTTTTTTCCTAATTTATACTTTCACATGCCACATTAAAGTTTTGAGAATATAACGAAGGTACAATAATTAATTTAGCTCTCTTCTAAATTAGTCTATTTTTATCAATTACAACAATATCACATAATAATTTGTTAAAGTCCCCAACATTGGTATTGATATACTCAGTTACAAGATAGGACGCTATAAAATTAGGGCGGATCTTCACATTATAGACCCTTAATTGGTCTTGATCCCAAACATCCTACTTCCAACCCATTTGAATTCATTAGTAGGCTTACTTACAAGTAAGAAATGGATTTAAAACCTACTAATAAGTTTGTGCAAATTAAGGTTTTACCAATGTTGGGCATGCTTAAGATAGTAGTAGATGTTAAAATAAAGTCAAATATGCGGTAACCTGCCTAATATAAATTTTATTAAAGAAATAGTTTCTGAACTAGGAAAAAAAATCAGACATAAATTAAATAATAAAGATATATATAGAAGAATAAGAAAATAATTTCTTCCTTACTCATGTCATGCATGATGAAAGGTAGGTAACCTACTAATTACTACAACAATCTACGCGGTAATTTAACTAATCGATAATAAATTCTATTAATACATAAGACGTACTATTAATACAAAGATGCATTATACAATTCAATTTAATTGTTCTTTTTTAAAAAATACATACTAATTACTTTTTTCTATTTTATCATCATTTATTATTCTCTGTTACTTATTSAATTTARAACATTATTTTCAATGTAATGGAAAAACTTATTGATCTGAGTAAGAATTGTCATTTTATTTAAAATTTAAAAATTTATAAGAATTAATAATTTTTTATTATACTTAAATTGTTTAAATTGACAATTTTTTAATAAAAAATAGTGTAATACAATATTAATCTTTTTCGCAATTAAATATCTTCTAGAAAATGAAAGTAATTATTAAGGAAGGATTAGGACATCCCATGTTGTTTTGTCATTTAGAGCTACTATGATCCTCAATAATATGAAAAAAAAAAACGAGTTTTTCTAATAAAAAATATCAAATCAAAGTTTTCTGGATCATCACGTGCTTTGCCATCTGTCCCTATACTTGAGAAAAAAACTAAAAAGAATTGAAAGAATCTAAACCGGAATGAGTCGTTTGTCTTCATTACGTAAGGAGGAAAAAGAAATTATTTTAATTTTCTTTTTATATCTTATTTAACTAATTAAGACGGATTTAAACTCATTCAAATAGTTCGAAATTTTAGCTTTTTCTTTCTTAAAAATAAAAAAGTGTAGTAGGAGAGCAAAAATCAGGTGCCACTTTAGAGGGCGGAGATGACTGTTCGCGCTACGTGTCGTTTCCCCTGACTAAATTTATTAAGAAAATATGGTACTTGTCACGAGTTGATCACTTTGGTCGAGTCGTCGTGCAGACCAGTTTTTTGCTTTGTCCGAAAGATCCAACCACTCTCCAACCAAATAAAGCTTTATGTCAACATCCTTCATTCAACTAATATCTGGACACCTTTTTATTATTTACTTTTTCCAAATTTTTGCATGATAAATATTCCGAAACTATTTTTATATTCGAAAATGTTGAATGCCTGTGGAGCCAAAAGGCATGCTCAATCTTTAATAAAAGATAAAAATACAAAATTAATACAAGATCCCATAAAATGAATGATAAAATATGACTAACCTCTTATATTCACTCACGTATATGTGAAAAAATATGCCTATAATAAGGGATTCATTTTTGTTATTTTATTCCTAACAAGTCATATTTTTCGCTCAACGTAATGGTATCTTAGAGAATGTAAATTGCATAACTCAATGTTTAACCGTACAACTCTAATATTTATTCTTCTTCATCTTAGGAGTCATATGTATATAAATATTGTGCTTCGATTGATATAGTAAAATATGCATAATGAGAAAGATTCGAAGTCATAAAATTATTTCTTTAGAAAAGCTAAAAGCGTGTAATTAAGAAAGGGTGGTCAAATGTGGTTAGACAAGATCCAGTCGTGCAGTGTAATCGTTCTAAGCATGTTGATGTTAGTCGGCATCACATGATAAACTAGGATTTGAGATGTATTCATTCAATTATTTTGACTTCCTTTCTAGAAAATCTCAATCTATTTCCTTTAAACAAAAAATAAAAATATCGATTTTACTTTATTAATAAAACATTAAATTAAATTAAATCTCTTAAACAAATTAGTGTATGATTTTCTATTGATTCGTTAGGATTTGATCTATGTATTTTTTTTTTAAAGTTTACTTATATTAATATTTTGTAAGATTATTTCTATTTTATATATTTTGTTTTCAAGTCATGTTTATATTTTTATCTTTCACTCTGTTTTCGAGACAATCATTTTTTCCTAAATTTTATAATAACATATTAAGGTATTACGTAAGAAAAAGAAATTTTTGACATGAAAATGATAACATGAGAAATAAAAGAAAATGCAAAATGAGAAATACGAGAACAAAGATGCAGATGACGGTTTGGCCTCCCAAAACACAGGGATCAACTGTCCTTGATTGGTCACATCACGAGGGACACTCGAGATCCTGGACAGCTCACGTTTCTTTACCTAGGCGAGAGCACATAGACATATTCCTCCTTCAGCCATACATACACAGAGAGTCAGCCGGGCCACTGGTATATTTCTCTCCAAATCGAGAAGGATCATCCTTCGCCCAGCACTGTTTTTTCATTCGTTATACTGTTGCAGAGTTTTAGTTTTCTGATTTTTTATTTCCTTTTTTTTTTTTCCCATCAGGGAGGAAAAACTACAACAGGTAATATTTATTTCCACCCCTTCAACTTTTGGGCTTTTGTCAATCACAGAAAAGTCATTTCACTACCGTTTTTGTGTTTGATCTATGACCATCTATTCCTTCAGAACTCGAGAGATGAAATTGATTCTATTCTTGAAGATTTTTATGCGTTTACGTTTTGTTGTGTATTTATGTGATATTCCGGAAAATTTTCTTTTGTGTTTATGTGACCATCCATCTTTTACTTGGTTTATGGGAAATGGGTTCGTGAGAATCATTGTTTGTTGGGTCGAAGTTGGTAAATGATAACTGGTTTCGAGGAATTCTTGTGAAATTGCATTCCTGTTTCTTTCTCAATTATCAGACCTTTTGACKGTTGATTTAGATATTATTTTAACTGATGAATACAGGGAAAGACAGAGATATATTAGATTAGGTTCGAAAACAATCATAAAAGCTAAAAGACTGAAGTATCTTTCTAAAGAGCTACTTTTTGTTACTTTAATCTACATTTCAATGCTGCAATCAACGAGAGATGAATAACGATGGAAGACCAACAGTACCAGTTTTATTTAAGCAAAGCTCATCACTGGAATCTGAAATCTAGTTCTTATTTGCATCTCTTCTTCCCAGAGGTGACAGCAAAATTAACTACTAAATGCTATAACAAATTGAACAAAAATAGAAGACTATACATGATGCTCTGTGACCTTCATTTCTTTTGGTTTTTCTGTTCTTAGAATTATCAGTGGGATTTATATCTGGGAAGCCACTATTATTTTCTTGCTCCAATAAATATATATGTCCATCCAGCTTGTTTTGACTATATTTGGTTGCGAAGGTAGCCTCTTGTCTTCTGAAGTTCTKGTTAACACTATGCATTTCATGCCTGCATGCATAAACTTTGRTGAGATTCTGGTCATTGTATTGAAGTATCATTCAGTATCATACTCACACGAGTTATTTCCATTTGTGAATGACATTAACTCTGCTTTTCTAGTGATTCCTGTTCACCTTAACTGGCATATGATATTTGATGTTTTTGCTCCATGCTAAATATTTTGGTACCTACGTCTTTTGTGGCTCAACGAGTTATTACTTTTAACAGTCTTCTAGTTTCTCCATTGTCATAGGTATGAAATAATTTTTACTCYCTGATTACAGGCTTAAAACTCATGTTTCTTGGGGATCTTACTTCTTGCTGTGTCCCCACTTTCTCTTGACCTGTTCAAAAGTTCATTGGGCAGCTTGTTTGCTTATCCTGGGTATTTCTGGGCAATCTTTGACCAGTAGAAGCCAGGGAATGCAGAAAGATGTGCTTGGGGATGTTATTCCCTTTAYGTGATATCCACGAGGTTTTGGCATTAGCCAATTCTTCATCCTATATATTTGATGGAACTGGCTGTTTAGGTCATAGTTCATTAACCTTGCAAGCCAATAATGAACATGGAATAACAAGTCATGAACTTCTGACTCTTCTAATGCACGGGCAATGTGACGATGGTTGAGCTGTAGTTGTGGATATTAAAAACTCCTGCTTAGATATAGTGTCTTGTATTAGCAGGAGAGAGAGGATAGCTTGTTTAGTTTTAAATTTTGTAGCTTTGAAATGGATAACAAAGTCAGTGTATTAATGGAAAGATATGAATTAGGGAGATTGCTAGGCCAAGGCACGTTCGCAAAGGTTTATTATGCTAGGTGTATTCGCACTGGAGAGAGTGTAGCCATTAAAATGATAGATAAGGAAAAAGTTCTACGAGTTGGACTTATGAATCAGATCAAGCGAGAAATATCCGTTATGAGAGTGGTTAGACATCCTAATATTGTGCAGCTTTATGAAGTCATGGCCACCAAAACCAAGATTTATTTTGTTATGGAATATGCTAAAGGGGGTGAGCTTTTTAACAAAGTTGCTAAAGGAAAGCTGAAGGAAGATGTTGCAAGAAAATATTTTCAGCAGTTGGTCAATGCAGTGGATTTCTGCCATAGTAGGGGTGTTTATCATCGGGATCTGAAACCTGAAAATTTACTGTTAGATGAAAATGAAAATTTGAAAGTATCTGACTTTGGTTTAAGTGCACTGGCTGAATCAAAGCGCCAAGATGGGCTTCTTCACACCACTTGTGGGACTCCGGCATATGTTGCTCCTGAGGTAATTAACAGAAAAGGATATGATGGGGCCAAAGCGGATATTTGGTCGTGTGGGGTGATTTTATATGTTCTATTGGCTGGTTATCTTCCATTTCATGATTCAAATTTGATGGAAATGTATAGGAAGATCGGGAAAGCAGAGTTCAAATGCCCTAGTTGGTTTCCGCCTGAAGTGCGTCGGCTTCTATCACGGATGTTGGATCCAAATCCTAATACTAGAATTTCAATTGCRAAAATTAGGGAGCACATGTGGTTTAGGAGAGGAATGAATATAAAAAATGTGAAACCTGATAAAGAAAACAATGACATAGCTTCTTCGAGTGCTGATGCTGTTACTGAGAGGCAAGATATGGTGACACTAAATGCATTTGATATTATCTCTTTTTCAGCTGGTTTTGATCTATCCAATCTATTTGAAGAATCTTGTGTGAAGAAAGAAGCTAGATTTACCTCTTGGAGACCAGCTGCTGTTATCATCTCGAAGCTCGAAGAAGTTGCCAAGCGTCTGAAACTGAAGACAACAAAAAAGGAAGCAGGGTTGTTGAAATTCGAAGGAACCAAAGAAGGTAGAAAAGGGACATTGTCCATTGATGCAGAGATATTTGAGGTAACTCCAGCTTTTCATTTAGTGGAGATGAAGAAATCAAACGGAGATACTCTGGAATATCAGAAAATGCTGAAGGATGGTATAAGACCTGGTCTCCAAGATATTGTCTGGGTTTGGCAAGGGGAACAGCAGCCTGAASCTTCACAGCAGCTGGATCAGCACATCCAACATCAGCAGCMGCAAACCCAAGCCTCAGAGGACCAGCAACAGCAACTCCCGGAGCAACAGCAGCAGCTAGTAGAGCAGTTGCTGCAGCAGGAGAAGTTGCCTTGATTTTGTAGATTGTATCATTCTCTCTCTTGTCCTATACCTGTAAATCTTCGTAGTTCCATTTTTGCTTTACAGTGAGTTCTTGATTGTGTCAAAGATCTCTCATATAAATGACCTGTGTGTTTAATGCATTTCTTATCTTATGGACCCTTTGTCAATCTCGATATGTTTAATCCATGACCCCTTCTGATTGCAAATTCYTATCTCTTCATTTTGGTAATGTTGAGTACAAAGAGCTAGATAATTAAGAAAACTACTAAAGAATATATTCTTCCTATAACTGCTTTGTACTGTTTTCAACACAGAGTAGGACATTTCTATGCCAAASTTAGCTGGCCAAATACGCAGCTGTGAAGTTCTGCTTTTCAACTTACGTCTCTTCCATGCACTAGGATTTCATATACCTATTTTTGCCTGAAGTATTCTTATATGTATGTCTGCATACAACATATCTGTAAGAAATTTCAATTGATTTCATTCTTCCTGTTAACAAAGAAATTATTCTATTGCTCATATGGAGATTCATCATAAGTTTTATTAACATACTCGCACTATACTTCTATACTCGCACTATACTTCTATTAAATATAATTTTGTACTACAGGATAAAACTATGACTGGTGATTATTTCAACGAGAAGTTTTTTCTATTTGCTTTCCAACTTTATTGGAGAAWTTTTTTTAACTGAGGAATGCGATTTTTCGATAAAGAAAACAAATTAATTCATTTGAAAAATCAATTTGTTTTACTTCTTACTTGAAAACATCCTCACAATTCAAGAAATTTCTTTATATAATACATCATATAAAACCTTGATTCACGAATAGCAGGATGACATATTTTAACATAATATTGAAGAAGTTAACTAGGTTAGAAAGTAAGAAATTTTAAGGAGTTAAATATAAGCATGTTATGTTATTATTTATGTGGTAACAGTGATATTAAAAGATCTCAACCTGTCTATTTCTTTCTAATAAACATATACATAGCCGTTGTTATTAATGTTTCTAAGAATGTACTAGAAAACATATTAAAATATTTAAAATCAAAGAAATTTACTATCAGACAAACATGGGTGACTTCGTTAAGTCTATTATCTCAGGACAAAGTCTTCTCTTCTTCTTATTTCCCGTACTTGCCTTGCAGCCCGGAGAGGGAGTAAACAGTTCTATGACTTCAACTGCACTAGAGATGCTTCGAACTTGTTCTCTATTGACAACCATCTTTGTAGCGGTTAATTGCTCCGGAAGCTGATCATATTCCACCGTACACTCAGTGAACAATTTGGCAATTCCTCTACCTTCAGCATCCTTTGTAATGTCATTGCAGCTAGAGATAGATGAGGATGAAGCTCTCACTGGACTGTCATCATCGAGTCGAAATGACTGCCAATTGTCCTCTTCTCTAATGAGGGAGCTCTGTAGCTGTTTCAAGCCAGTTTCTCCTCTCCACGCCCCTTGTTCATAATTGGTTTCAATTTCCTCTATTGAATCATATCTTTCACCTTCAGTATCTTCACGCCTGTTCAGAAGACTCACAGAGTAGCCAAACTTTTGTGTCTCAGTAAGTCCGTCCTCCATAGATTCCTGGGATACCGCAATCAGTTCACATTCTTCATCACCATTCCAGTCATCATCTTCCCCCCTACTGCCACTGCTTCCACTATAACAGGGGAGCTCATCCATGGAACAAACTTGGATCCTCATATGCTCTGGCAGATTTGGGCAACCAGCTGTGTGTGTTTTGTACTTTGTAGAGAAGAAGTTCACTATGAGATTCAAGCTGATCATAAACAAAAAATGATGAAATCAATTAAGCATCAAAGACATCAATACATGTTCTTGAACTTCCATTTGGTGAATTATATTCCATACCTCTGCCATGCAGGAAGGTTGAGCATTGTATATGCCAGTTTTATCTTGTTTGCAAGCCCAGAAAGAGATTTAAAGGTTGCAGCTGCTTTTCTTACTGCCAAAGATTCTACCGGATGCTGCCAGGCCCATTCAAACTGCAATTTCATTGATCACTAAATTATTTATGTATTGTATCTTCCGTTCTGACATGCCAGAAAAATGAGATCCTTTCTCTTGGTTATTTGCTCTAGCTGGGTTACAAAAAGTTAGTGTATTYACAGGAGAATGCGGGTTGTAAGTTTCAGCAGAAAGAAAASCTTAGCAATGAAAATATTTGATGGCAAATAGGGCCCAGGAAGGCAAATATTACGAGTTGCTATCATTATCAAATTTAATGGAATCAGAGTTATACTTTCACACCTAACAGAATGGAAGTAAACTGCAATTACTACACAATTAAATATCGACAAGCTTAGAACCTTCAATTTCTTCTAAAAACTGCAGAATCTGCACCGTGACCTTGTTCCAGTTCAAATTCAGAAATTAGAGAATATTTGCACTTTCAAAGCATGGAATATTTTTGTACCTGCAGAGCGGCTACGTTCGTGGGAAAACCATAAATACATAGCACCATTTCCCAAGGGCGCCTCTTCTTGGTCCGCCAAGCACCGCTCCTTATTTCCCCATTGTGCTGCCTAATTCTACGCCTTGGATTCACCGTAAATCTGAAAGAAATTCAACAATTTTTCAAGAAATAAATTAAAGCTAAATTATAGTTCCACTTAATCCAAGCTTAAGACGACAAGCGGATTCAAGAAAAGTGGCGATGCTATTATCAAGCAATAAAGCTATTGAGTATACAATTTTACAGAATAATTCTTAAGGTTACATGATCTGCATGCGTGTGCCTAAAATTGCAAATTAAGGAGAAGCAGGGAAACTGAGACAAACCCGATATAGGTGTGACCTTTGAATCTGGGGCACAGGGAAGCAAGTAGATAGCAAGCAAAAAACTTTCCCTCCGCACCACCTTCTTCATCCTCTGCGATCTCCCTTTCATTTTCATCATTTTCTGCCTGACTTCCAATTAGGGTTTCAGACGCTTCTTTTCGCCCTCTTCTCCTTCCCATTGCTCTCTCCCTCTCTCTCTCGCTCTCTGGTTCTTCTGATRGGATAAATTTGACCGTTGCGATTGGCTAAATCTTGAACTATTAATAGAAAATAAAGGAAAAAAATTAAAGAAAAGAAATCATGAAGTTGTAGAACTAGATCCGAGCATAATGTTTGGCCGACTATAGGGCCATACGAACTTTAACAGGCCAGATATATTTTGTTTAAAAAGATTAATGGGCCCAGTAGGAACTAACAAATACAGCCCATACGCATATGTTAAATCCAACCTCGATTGATCAGTAGTTTCTTTATGTTTTTTATACATGAGGGAAAAGGATACAACTCGCCGCCACACCTGATAAATAGGACTTAGACAGCCGTAAGGTGTCCTTATGAGTCCATTTCACTTGTTAAGGCTTCATTTGGATGGAGAGAAAGAAAGAGAAATGAAGGGAAAGCTCTCACCTTCTCTGCTTTGGAAGTTTTTAAGTGGGAAGAAATGGATTGAAAGGGAGAGAACTGGAGGGATGAGAATATGTCATTTTCTTTCCAAAATTGGAAAAGAATGGAGAGAAAAAGAAAGTTTATAAAAACTTTTTGAGTGTGTTCCTCAAAATGTTCTTTCCACTTCTATCAAACTCGTAAATAAAATAAATAAATGAAGACATAATTATAAAAGTACCTTATAACCAAACCTCTTCTTTCCATTTCTTTCCACATCTCAATCAAAATAAAAACCTTTCTGCCCTTTTCTTTCCTAAACTCCTAAATAACATGGAAAAAAATTTTGTATTTTCTTCTCTCTTTTTCTCTTCCCTCCTCTCCTAAATCCCAAACTAAACCTAGGAGAATATTATGCTGCCACTAAAAGTAATATTTAAGTGATTGAATTTTTTTACTCGTAATTTAAGAAAATCAAATTTGGTAACATTATGGCATATAGAGTTTGGTGGCGCGGTTCATAGATATCCATTTTAATATCATCGTGATTGTGAAGGTGAGAAGGGAAAGAAATAAGAAATATAACAAAAATTAAAATTATAGAATTTATTTTTAATTATAGACTCCTGCGTTTAAAAGCAACTAAGTTTATAAACATAGACGCTTTATAAAATCACATGTAATGGCCTTGTCCAGGCCTGTGAACGTTCCTCCTTCCCCTCTTGAAAATTCCCTTCTTCCTCTACGTTTTTGTCATATAATCAATCCTTCCTGGATTTCAAAATGGCATTGATAAAATAAAAAATAAGCCAAAGAGACAAATTAAATCCAAAATGTTTGGAGACTCTGCATTTAACACAGCAGGCAGATCCACGTGATTTACAAGTCTCTGCAAAATTATCCTACATCTAAGAATCTGGATATTTCAATGTCAGGATGGGGCTAAGGGCAGTCAGTATTCAATGCAATCACTCGTCGGCCCAGATCTTTAACGCATGAGAGTGAAAGTCAAATTCTGATACCTGGGCCTAAAAGAGAGAGCCAAATACCTACAAAGGCCAAGCATCAGCAACTTACTGAGAGTTATTGACTATGAGCATTGAAAGATCAATCAGCACAAAACCATGATCCATATAAGTTCCCCCATTTAGCAAGTTCTAGCTTATTCATTGTGGTTTTCCAGATCAAACTAGAACTTCAAAGGAATGCATAGCACTAAAAAGGAAAGAGCAAAACAAGTACACAAAGGCAAACAAGAGCCTAAAATGAAAACAGATAACTCAATCCAGGAATACTAGTGTATCAGTCAAGAACAGAGATAAAGGATCATCAATCCAACCTCCACCGTTCAGGTACAGCTTATACTACAAAGCAGTAAGTCTCAGTAAAGGGAGGTTAGAAAGAAAATGAATGCAAGATAACCACAATGGTTAACAGATTCCAACTTTAAAGTGCTGAAACATAAAGATCACCGTGAGCAATTCCTTAATAGTACCATAACAAAAACCAACTTCAATAATATTCCAAGAATTTCACACAAACATACATATGAATTTCAGCATGCTCATGTTGAATAACATCCACTCTAATAATGTCATGAACTTATGCAATAGAAAGCAAGCATTAACAGGTCTCTTGCGAACAGTCATCTTACAAGAAAGCTGTATATATGACATTGTTGACATGATATAACTCGATTCCCATTTTCCCCAGACTCCACCAAGCAATTGAAGCATTGATTAGTTTCTATTTTTTGACTTGGTTGGCTCTACCTATTAAGAGATGGTCGTCAGTACAACCAGCGAGCTAAGAGCTAAGCCCTTAGCTTTGGAAACTCAAAAGGAAGTGTCACAGAATCCCAAAGAGAACCAAATGGAACTCACCCGCGGACAATTCGTTCTACTTAACTTAGGTGGAGCAACCCGAAGAAGACAGAAAAGAATCTCAGTCCAATAAAAAGAAGATCGGACAAGAAGCAGCCTCGAACAAATAATCTTTTCTCTAACAGTAGAACAGACTGTAGAGTTTCAGATAGTTACAGACATCAAACACCAATCCTTCAAAATGTGCACATATTTGATGCTGCCAGAAGATCAAATTAATTTACTATAGCAAAACGCAGACATCTGATCATGGCCCCAAAAATTAGAGCAGACATGTTGTTTGGATGTTGAGAAAAAGGCATATTTCTCAGACTGAGTCAAGAGTTGATTATTCTGAAATACTATACAGAAATGTATAACAATTACAAACAGACAACACTGTRTGTAATTAGCCTCGTAATTTTCCAATATAGAGAAACTCTACAACAACTCATAAGGATCAACGAAGGCTACTAAGACCGTGGAAACGAAGCGAAATTACAACCAAAGTAAACATTTTAGGGTCAGCTCATACAACCGGTTATGAAATCACAGAGAYATCACAAAGCCTCGGTTCCTAATAATCACCCCAAAAGTTTCCCATTACCCCATCAGATCAATCGGCCCGCTTAGAAGCTGAAGAGGAGTCGGCCCTAACCAAATTCCTCCACAAATATCTCCCGCTTGCCATGTCCACACAAGTCCAAAATCCCTTCACAACCGCTACCGAAAACTATACAAGAAAAACGAAGAAATGTTATATACTTAGGACATAAAACTGGAAAAAAGACGAATGAAAAAAGAATGAAGGTCTTTAGAACCTTGGAGGAAAGAGGAAGAGAATCCGAGGCAATGTTTGAAGAATTGTTTTCCTTGATTTTAGGTACGTCGATGTCGGCGTCGGCGTCGGCATCGGTAGGCTGAGATTTAAGGTTTCTGAGTACAAAGAATCCGGCAAGAGTTGCCGAGAGGAAGATTAGGATTATTCTTAAAGGACACATTTCTTTTCTTCTCTTCCCTTTTTGTCTCCTCCTCTGCTAATATTAGAGGTAGAGAGAGAGTAGAAGAAAGGGAAGTGGACAGTATTATGATGGAAAGGCAATTAACGATAATGGTTGTTGGAATATGACTTTGACTTTATCATCCAATTAGCCTTTAGTGGTTGAGTAGTTCTGTCCATAGCTGATCATAGGCTCTATTTTGGGAGATTTCTATTTATACCTTTTACTATAAGTTTTTAATTCTAAAGGGAGAAAAATGGTATACTTGAATATAAGGATAAGGACATTCTTTATCCTATAAAAGATTTTGCCTTCTCTGCTCGCTGTATTTTATCTTCTAGAAAAGCACATATCCTCCTAAAACGTTATTCATTTTGTTTTAAAGTAATTATTAATTTACGTAATTTTTTTAAAAATTACTTATTATTTTAAAAAATAAATAACATATTAAATACTTTATGTTAGTTGGATCTTAATCTATTACTAGCCTACCAGTGATATTTACAAAATAAAATGTAATTATTAACTTTTGTACTTATTCAGGCTTATTTGAATTTTGTATCATTGGATTACATATAACTTATAAGATGCCAGCAAGTTTAAGAGATTTACCTACTATATARTTACTCGTTTAAAACTTTAATTTCAATCTCTTGGAGAGATGYGGTAATCAAAGTATTTAAAATTATAAAAAATTAAATAATATTAGAATTATCATTTATTTAAAATTTTATGAGAATGAGCACTTTTTTAGTTTGTATAATTATATACAGATGGACCGTTATTTTGCAAATAGAGGAAGTATCTCTTAGGACATCAACTATGTTAAACTATTAACATTATAAAAAGTACGTCATATTACCTGTGTAGAATAAAAATCAAAATCGTTRAATTTTTAATATTTAAATGAATAATTATCTTATCACTCTATTTTAACTGCTAGAAATCAACTCCGACAAATATTGTCTAAATAACAATAAAAACGATTTCATTAGAGTGATTTATTGTCTATGATTTACTTTTATATTTTTGGAGGTGGAATAGAGAGGGGGGAAAGGATTTCATTAGTACCTTGGAATAATAAGAAAATAAATAAGAGAATAGGAAGAGTATTTTTAGAAATTTTTTAGTTAAAAAAATAAATTGAATTCAAGATCATTAATTTAATAAAAATGTATATTATGAAATTAATGTAGTATTATATTATTCTCTTTAAATGAGATACAAGTTTTTGACTTGAAAAAAGAAAATTACCACAAAATTTCTTTTTCTAGATTTGCAATGAAAAGGAATCAAATTTGATTAAGCCTCAATTGGTTTTTCGATCCAGATGAATAGTGAAAATTTAAATCAAGCAATAAATATTTTAAGAAAGAAAACTTACTTTTTTTTAAAAAAAGAATATTATAATCTATTATTAATTGAACTATCATCGTGAAATTTGAACCAAAAAAAAAAGGGAGGAAATGGGAATAAATAAGTTAAGGAATATGAATTAGAAACGTGCCACGTTTAATGGAGAATGAGTGGGATCGCATTTTTCGCAACGAGTTTTCTTCTCCATAAGTTCCCTAGAGGTATACTAGTTGACAAATATTAATAAATAAAAAGTCCAACAATTTTGTGATATTAAAAGAGTCGTAGTTGACAAATTATGTGGATTGAGTCAGCCTTGGAGATGGAACCTGACGTCAATTTTTTTTAACTAAATATGAATTTTAACAAAATTAAAAATATATAATAAAATATTACTTTCTTATATATAACGAACGCAATTTATGATTACATTCAAGTCACGAAACATGAAACTATTAAAAAAATTACTTAAGGACAAATTCCTATTAGACGGATGGTGGCTAAAAGGGACTCAATTGTAAATTTCAGTACGCGTTTTCCACTTTTGACGCCAGTGGGAATTAGGTGAACCACTTTGTGAACTGGTCATCCCCACTTTTTGTCACTTAAACCTCTACTCTATTGAATTTTGGCTGCTTCTATGAAACCATTAGATGACATAAAAAGATTTCGAAACTTTTAGAGGCATTTCATCACTAGAGTAAAACAAGGTTTACCCTTATTTTAAAAGAAGAAAATTAATTAAAATGACTTTGTAAATTAAAGAAGATTGAACATACAATGATATGTAGAATATGACATTTTTTTGAAACAAGAAAAAACATCCCAAAAGACTAACAAGTAGTAGTAATTAGGCGAAGAAAGAACAGTAGCAGCCTTTGGAAAACAAGGGATAGAAATGGAGTTGTCATTGTAATGGACCAAAAAGGGCTGCTCCCACGATGGCTGATTACATAAGAAGAAAATGTCCACTTGCATAGATGACCACTAAATGATGATGGAYTTGYAACAGATTCACTAAAACCTTTTTCTAAGATATACATATGATGAAGAAGCCGTCAATGATTCATTTTCTGTGCCTCTTTTCTTTTATCCAAAATCCTTTCATTGACTAACTCAAATAACTAAATGAGCCAAAAATGAAAGACTATGAACGAGCTTCGATGCAAGGTTTTGGTCTATTTAACTAGAACAACCTTCATGATTCCTTTTCTAAGTAAGGATCATTAGTTCCTGCTCCAAATACCTCCTATGGCTTCACAAACCGAGCAATCTTAGTAAGAGCTGTCCTCAGACTTCGAATACCAGCTCCAGTTTTTGMGCTTACCATCATCTGCAGTTGGGTCCAAAGTCAAGATAATTGGAATACTATTAATTATGATAGCAGAAATGATCAAAAACTAAATTAACTGATGAAGAGTGCTCAGTACCACAGGTTGAACTGMTAACTTCTTTGCCTTGAGGTTCTGCAGAATAAAAATMCATTCATCTGCTTTAATATCGGAGGAGGGAGCTGACAAACATTTGAATGCAAGTTACAAGTTTTCTTTTAATTATATTTACCTCTTCAATTTGCATTGCACGACGTGCCACATCAATTGGGAACACCACATCAGTTTTTGTCAAAACAATCTGATACTTGGTCTGCGACCTACCATTCACAATTCAAATCATAGACTCAACTCGCTGACATGCTTATGAATAATGAAGAAGAGCAATGAATGAACATTGAGTACGAAAAGTTTGAAACACCTCCATGCCAACCTCCCCCTCAACATCCTATTCCACCTCCCCTCCTACCCCCTAATGGAAAATAAAATAAAACCATGCCCAAGGAAAGAAAAGAAAAAGAATGCAAAGCAAAATATCAGGATAAATTAGGCACGATGAATWTTTCTCACTCCCAGGAAAGAAACCAAGCCAWACATGTAAAAATGTGTTTGTGTACATAGTTCTACCTTTCCATCAAATCAATAAGTTCAATATCTCTTGGTTTCATTCCCCATTTTGTGTCAACAAGAATGCATACTCTCTTTAAACCCACACGGGTTGTGACATACTCTTTCACCTGCAAAATTTTAAGCGTTTTAGAGAAGAGGTCTTGGATAAAGAATAACACATACTACCAATAAAGATATCAAGAAAGAAAATCCAAAATTGTTGCCAGGAAAATTTCATATGTACAGAGGAACACCATTGCAAAGGCTTATTTACTCAGAATGCAATACTGCAACCAACATAATACATAATCTACTTATGTCCACACTCAAGTTTAGCCACTATCACAAATGACTCTTGTGCTCTCCTAAAGAAATATATAGCAATAAATAATAAGGTTATCAAAGCTATAATTCAATGACTGAACTTCTTCCAGAAATGGAGACCATTTATTTATTTCACAACATTATTATGTTCATAACTAGTCWTATAGCATTCTGTAAAATACAACTGGAATTGAACTTTACATGAATCATAAGACTCCTAGAATTAAAAAGTTTTCACCCACTAGAACATCATTTACATTTCAAAAGTTATTCAACTGCTGACAATCAAGGCAAAATCCTTCTTACGCAACCCAAAAGTGCTTGTATTATCAGTATAACATGTATTGCAAAGTAATTGACTGTGGTATAAAATTTAAACTGGAAGAGGAGCTGAATACATGTGATATCTGGACTAAAATCAATACGTGTTAGTAACAAYGGCACCATGTCACTGGAGAATAAAATTCATTCCTCTACATGAACATGCTTGCTAAGAAGAACAAAAAGGAACTCGAGATGATAAAGTCATCAAACCCATCTGCACACATACAAGGTCTTCCCAAGCTTCCTTCACTTCTTCTTTGGCATAAGCAAATCCATATCCAGGCAAGTCAACTAAGCAGAGCTTTGATCCAAGCTTGAAAAAGTTAATAGTCTGAAGAAGAATTATAAGATGTAAGATGCATATCCCACAAACTCCAAACTTGATTATGATAACAGATGTGGCACCTGAGTGAGGCCAGGCTTGTCTGATGTCCGTGCAACACCCCACTGTCTGGTTAATGCATTTAGCAAAGATGACTTCCCTACATTTGACCTTCCTAAGAGAAAGAGTTAACTTAGAAGAACACCTGTATTGCCTCATATTTGACAAGTCCTTGGACTTCAGAATAGAAATTCAATATATGTGCTACAGGGCAAAACAGCTAAAAAAATGAGCTGTACATGTTACAAAAATGAAGACATTAAGCAAACAGACTGCCGGAAAAGAAAAGTTTTGCATCATTGGTCTCCCCTTAAATATTTTAGAAACATAATTTAATTTGCTTTGACATAAAAGAACGCCCAAGTCATGAGATTACAGTGGCCAGAAAGGTACTCTTCAAGAAGCTAGAGTGTTCTAAGGCCAACATGAGTCCATATTACATCAACAACTTGTAACTTATTCCAATATAGAATCGGCTAGAAACATCAAATATGAGATTTCCTACAACAGATCATATTGCAATTAACAACGGGAAAAGACAATTCAAAACCACAAACAACAAGGTAATAAAAATAGAAATTCTCAGGGTCCATGGACCCACAGGGCTCTGGCTCAATGCCAAAATATCTGGACCTCCCTCAACCATTTTCCATGCTTAGCATCACTTAAAAACACCTTTTTCTCTCATCTTTCTCTTCCATTCTTTTTTCCACAGGTCCTTCCCATTGTCATTGCAATTGAAGCTTGGAATCAAATCGACAATTTGCACTAATTCTTCTCTGATTATGGTCTCCGCTGCTCTTTTCTTGATAAAAATAGAGGAACTGTATCAACAATTGCTAACTGATCTGCTTATCCCTCCATAGAAATTCAGGTCTATGCTTCAGAAGATATCGAGGTAATTAGGAGAAAGTGCACCCACTGTCTCAGAGACATCCAGAAGTAAACTTTGATGAGTTGGGCWCCTAGTAGAGGAAGGTCTAGTGAATGGGAGGCCACACATGTRTTTAGGGAAAGAAAGAAAGCTAGAGCTGTGTGGCAGTAGGCCAATTTATCAACAAAACAAATACCAAGAGTCAACTGCTTAATACTTGAGTTATTTTTTATGAAAAAACTATGCCTGGACTTTAAATGTGGCTTTGAGATTTTCTTATTATTTAACATATTGGGTATATATAGCCATCTTCTTTTGATTGTAGAGTCTTATTGAGTCCTTCTGAAGTCCTTCTGAGGTATTCTTTTTCATCTGTGCAGCATTCATTGATAGCTCAATCCAGCTAGTTTTTGGGGCACCAGTCTATTTTAGTTAAGTTTTATCAATTAGCATAACAAAATAATAATCTAAAGATATAAGGCCCATCAAAATAAAAATATCTACCCGTATAACAAATCATCAAAAAATCACCACAAAACAAAGAGTTCACATACAACAAGCTAAATAATACTCCTATACTTACCTGCAAAGGCAATCTCTGGAAGATCAGGGGGAGGAAATGATGATGAAACTTTTGCAGCAGCAAAAAAGCTCAATTTATTTCTGAATGCCTGGACAACAATTAGACCAAAATTAGTTGGAGAAGAAAAATAAATTAAGTGCAGCCAGCAAATCTTGACCCAAATCGCCATTGTAGAATTTATACTGGGGATAAAATTTTGAGTAGCCCTTATCCAGATCAGAGACAATTAATTCTTCCTTTTTCCAATAGGTAGGTTGCAAGCTGATATAGATATGGGAAGTACAGTATATTATAAAACACACTACTCGAAAGAGATGCATATCACAAAAACATACTGGTGCTTCTATCCTCTCCCTTTCTGTGCTTGTTGAAAAGGGAATGTTATCTAAAGGTACAGAAAGCTCGGTATTGTAGCCAGCCCTCCTAAACTCGATCTCTCGCCTACGGCCTAATAACTGCAAAATGATTCCAAAGAGTTACTTTTCATATTCATGGGAGAGGTTGAAGGAGAATTTGAGACAATATAGACTTGTAATGGTGTTACTTAAACATAAAAGATATAGGGAGTAAAATTACATTGTCTTCTACAAAGGAAAGGATAGAGGGGCTAGGACGAATTGCACGAAATTGTGCGTTCATTGACAATTGAACATTATTCCTTTTTGAATCTTCCTTCTCCTCTCTAACAGTATCTGGAAAGAAAGCAAGAAAAAGAGTGAGACTGGAAAAGCAATCATCTGTCATCTTATCCACATATTAGGATTTCCAAGCAATGTCCCCAAAAAACATTATCACCAARATGTAAAACTAAATATATCTAAGTTTTTGATTTATTGTGGCTCGTAATATTGCTGCCCAAGAGAAGTAGAAGGACAGTTGTATATCTTMTAAGCAATGTTCTAAGTTCAATTAAAGAAAGCAAAAGAAGATCCAACTGTCAAGAAAAAAGCTCCATCTCCAACATGACSCCCAGTCATGAACTATGCAATAAACTTTGCAGTGAATAGTATCTAGGTGAACTATATAAGCACCACATAGGAAAGAAAAATAAAAAAGAAATCAGTTTAAAGGCAATACAGCCACAAAAGGCAAGGAGAAAAAGAAAACAACTAAGCAGCATAAGCATGCAGGGTTAAGTTCCCACACTACAACCTTGTCTTGACTCATATTGCTGCGTCTAGTGCATGCTTTGCAACCAATGAGTTATTTAATAAAAACTTGATCAAACCATGACGAAAGGAGAACCCACTACATAAGGTACACAAGTAACAGTGGACAAGTAATTGATAGCAAAAGCAGCCATAGTATTCTTGGTTGAAGGAAAACCAAGAACCTACTTAAGCACTCAAGTAATGACTACTTCCAGGTTGTAGTGACGGCTATTAGCCTATTAGACGGACTAGCAGAAGTGTAACTTGGCATACATAATGTTGGAAAAACAAAAACCAACTGATAAGCATGAAATCAAATGCTTTTTAGCAAGTCAAAATAGAGAAAATATAATAAACAAGGGCTTGGGCATATTGAAGATCCTTCAGGGGAAATTAGAAGAAGAAATAGGTAAGCGAACAGCAAGTATAACAAATTACACAGATAAGTGGAAAAATAAATTACTGTAAAGACATGCCAAATACAAGAGATACCGACTGTTAATAGATATTCCATCATCCAGCCTCTTATTTGATAGATCATGAGGATCTATCCGGATCACTCGCTTTTTCTTCTTTGGCCGATCATTCATTATTTTCGAATTATCAGTGGCGGTTTTCTTGCTCTGAACCTTCTTTTTGGAAGACTTCTCGAAAGAATCAGAAGCACGTTGTGTTCGATTCTGCTCTAATTGGTTTGCCACTCCAGATATTGTCTTAGCACTTTTCTTCAGGTAACCGTTCCTAACATCTTTCACTTCATCTTTAGGTCTGGCTTTGGCTCTTGAATTTTTCTTGTCCAATAACTTACTTGCTTTAGGATGATTTTCTCCTGCCCCCGAATCTTTCGTACTCGATTGGTCAAAAGATTGGATTTTTCCTTTTCTAGTTCGCTTTTCTTCAGGCAGCTCATTTTCAAGTTCGTATGACCTAATTTCAGATGAAAACTTACTATTAGGCTTCCGTACATTGTCACTGAATACTCTCTSCTCATCAGTAGAGTGGTCAGCATAAATTCTTTTCCTTTTCCTATCAGAATTCAATGCCTTAAATCCCCTAGTCCCATTACTAGCAAGTTCATATGCTTCTCCCTTCATTTTTGGATTCACATTTCTTCCGCCAATAATCCTTTTCGTGGCTGCTTTACTCCCACCAACGTAAGAACTCCCATTCCCCTTACTCTCTCCTTGAGCCTTTTTAGTTCTACTGTGTTCCTTGTTCTTAGAAACTATAGTTTCAACATCACCACCAGAGGCCCTTGATTTCCCATTTGCAAGTTTCGAGTTCTCTTTTGCCTTGCCAYTCTTCAAACTTTTCCCTACTGCCATTTTCAATGCTCTTTACAAATTCCAGAACTAAGGAACACCAAAAACAATCGTCAGCCCACTTAAACTCCTGCCATATTCAAAGGTTCGACTTGATAATGCACCTTCGGATACAGTAAAGGCGCCGCCTTTGTCAGAAGTGCAGAATCAAATTCAAGTAGCTGATGCCTCCAACGGACAGAGTCACACAGAAATTGGAGACTAGCACAGTAGTTTGGATTTCAACACTGAATTAAATGGCCCATACTCAACCCCGCTGGTAAGTTCTAAAATTGAGCTTGAGAAAACTGGCCCAATTATTGCAGATACAAGCCCCATTGCTAATGCACTAGTTAACTCTTCAACTGGACCTGYAGTTGGGCCTTTCAAGAACAAATTAGCACCGGCAGTGGGCAACTTCTTACAGGGACCAAAGCTTGGACCATTAACAGGTAAAGAAAATTGGAATTGGAGGATCCAGGATTGCAACCCAGTATGGACCAAAATTCATGTATCAGGCTAATCTGCTAATCTTAATTTGGCAATTTATCTATTATTTTATCAATTTTAAGTTGATAATCTATTTGTTAAGATGTTTGTTCTTCTGATATTTCATTATTTTTCATGATTTATCTTGATATTTTGATTGTAATTTATTGTAATAAAGTACAATTAAAACTTTGAACATTTTCCTTTGTATACTAATCCAAATTAAACTTTATATATTAGGATCTAAGTTTTAGGTTTAGGATTTAAAAATTAGAGAATAGGATTTATATTAATTTATTCATATAGTTACAGATACATAATCATATKTATTTTATGAAGTATCATTTGTTTTAGGTAAAAATATATATATTAGTTATGAATTGCTAAAATAACGAGTGTAAATCGATAGATAGTAGTAAAAATGATATTTTTGTCATTGCAATTGATTGTCAAAGTAAGGTTCRAGAGTAGCATGRTCCTATTATGAAAATAGCTGCAGTACAATAAAACCTCTTTAAATTAATAATAGTCGAATTATACCAATTCTATTCATCTAAAGAGGTATTAATAATGGATAAATTAAAAATTTATTAATTTATCGAGCGTATTTATTATTCAAATAAAAATTATATTACCTAATTAGAATATAGGTAATTTGTAAAAGTAATGACGTATCAAGWTTTTTAATTGAGATTCGAGTAGATTTAATTTTAAGAAAAGATAAATAAAAAATATACATTTTAGAAAAACATATAATATATAATTATAATGTATTATTAATTTATATGTGAACGGTATCATAGGATTATATTAAATTTTCAAATGAATTATCTTATTATCTTATTTTATTATTAATTAAGTAGCTAGTTCAAGTCTGAACCAAAAAAATTTATTTAATTTAAAGTTATTAATTTATAGAAATTCTACTTTATATATGGAATGWTTTTTAGATTTTGGATGTCTATTATTATCACCAGAGAAATTATTTATGTATATGATAGTTTTCCATTTTTTAAAGGTAAATTTTGTATAAAAAAATAGATAAAATATTACTGTTATTTCCACCGAGACTCGTGGTGTGTAGCTGTCTAGGGACAAGGCCGGCCCCAGGCTATTCATCTCGTCTGTAATTTTTTTGCTCTATTTTTTTTCTTTTATTATATATGTATATCCTCCTTTTCACCAAAAAGAATACAGAAAAAAAAGACAGGGAGGGGATTAAATTTAAACAGGTAATTAATCACTTTTTTATATGGTCATTAGTATTTCTTTAGTTTTGCTAATATCAATTAATCAACTTTTATCATTCTTAAATTACTCCTTTAATCAAATATATCCATTTTACTTTTTTTTAACCAATTACTACATAAACATATAAAAAATTTTATAACTAATGTCCAATTTCTTTTTAATATTTAACACGTTAAAGGAACTCCTAATTATTTTTAGATGGGTTTTTATTGGCCGTCTTTTAGACATAATTTCTCTAATTTAGTAAAAAATTAGGAACTATTTAACACGGAGAGCATGGAGTACCTCTGGAAACAATCTAATACTGTAATGAGAATTAGACTAACAACGTCATGGAAAAGGGGGGGGCGGAGTAAGAGATTATTATTAGAAAATTTTCAATATATATGAAGTATGAAAATACATTAAAGTACAAGATATCCAGATCTATTTCTTGGTTTCAATCTGAAATTGAAAACTGGGTTCAGCAAACTGAAAAGGATTACAGTAGTGGGATTCTTAAAATACGAAGGGGGCCCGAATCCCCAATTCAGGCAGCSAACCCAGTCCTTTACAGGGGCTGCTCCTCCCATTCTGTTCGAAAATCGCTTCAAAGAAATGAAAAGGGGAAGGAAATTAGAAAAAGGAAGAATATATGTTTTGCTACAACTAATCACAGAGCACAATACATATATATATATATATATATGAACTCCTAAAATTGATGAGAAGAGATGTTAAAAAAGTAAGAATATATACATATTGTAATGAAGGTATGTTAAAGTTGCACTCCCCATTAAATACGTATATATAATGTTGATGGGGCTTGGAAAGGCTCGGATGTTGGCTTTGGAACGGTGATGTGGAGCGGGGGAATTTGAGGTTGCTAGCTGAATAGATGGCTCATGGCACTACGATTGGGCACGTCGAGCTGCTGGCATTGATCTGGGGAGTACAGTCGGTAGAGGCGTTGGAGCTGGATTGTTTTGATGGAGATTTGACTGTTTGTTTGTTATTCGAAAAATTCAGCGGCCTGAAATGGACTTATCGTCATTGGAAGATCTTGTGCTCCCGGTCAAGGAGAAACTACAACTTTTAAACGCAAGGAATTGAATATGTGCCGAGGAGTGCGAATGGTGTTGCACATCAGCTTGCCCAGAGGGGATGTCATTTAAATAGTCATGAATTTTGGATGGGGAATGCCCCTTTGATGTAATCCCAACTTGCTCGTGATGACATGCCTGCAGTTCGAATAGATTTGCTCATATTTCTTTCAACGAAAAACCAAAAAAAAAAAAATAATAAATTGATTGTTATATTAAAGCACGATCTTATGTTTGATCTGTGCATATATATATTTTTAATAATATTAACAAAATTAAGTCGATTAGTCAAATACATTGATTATTTTTTTAATTCTATTTCAGTATAAGAAAATTATGATAATTTAAAAAATAAATACATAAATTGTTTATGTTAATAGACGACTGACCTCAAGAACCGCCATTTGAGTGTTCTCTACCTCAAAAATCTTAACATGAGGTTCCTATTAATATAGAGTATTCGTATTTGTCAAAAGATTCATATCGTTTGCGGAAACAACCAAAGGTGTCATTGATTGGAAATAGCAAGTCATTTTTATTTTGCAAATAAATTTAATGTAAGAGTCTTGAGAGTATCAAGTGATATGGTGATATTCTACTATGTTCGATTGATAAATTAAAATTCTCTCATAAAAAATAAAAAAATTAATTTATAATAGAGTGACAATTAAATCGTGAATTTATGTGATAGTTCAAGTTTCCTCTGACTCAAAGCAAATAGCCACATTACCATTACAAATCAATGATGACTCGYTCACGATCAAAACTCGAGAATCTAATAATTGAATCTCCAGACCTATTATTATTCTTCTTTCAAGGACTTTTTGTTTAACTAATCCGATCCCTAAACATTATTTTGAGTCCATCATAATAGATGAGAGTCTTTGACAACTTTAATCAAATATCCATTAATTGATTTGGTTGAAAGGATGAGGCAATGGGGAGCAGGCTCGAACATCCAATACCAACTCTTTGATGCCTCTATTTGCCACACACGAAATCAACTTTTCCATCTTAAAATCCAAGAGACTTGGACATTGGATTTTTCTTTCAAATTAATAATTCAATATATATTTTTAATATAAGAGTCCATTATGGTTTATTTTT
>MEJB01000001.1:5784500-5797469 GCA_001752375.1 Rhazya stricta | reverse complement strand
AATCAAATATCCATTAAAGGATTTGGTTGAAAGGATGAGGCAATGGGGAGCAGACTCGAACATCCAATACCAATTCTTTGATGCCTCTATTTGCCACACACGAAATCAACATTTCCATCTTATACTACAAGAGACTTGGACATTGGATTTTTCTTTCAAATTAATAATTCAATATATATTTTAAATATAAGAGTCCATTATGGTTTATTTTTTCCTAGAATGGAAGACTAACTTGGCATTTATATATACATTCTTTTTTACTTAAAAAAATCTAATTCAAACATGTATTTGATAAGATGTAGGTGGACATTTATCATTTATTATTCCTAAGTCTTTTAGTAGAATGGAAGACTAACTTGGCATTTATATATACAATCTTTTTTAGTAAAGAAATTTAATTCAACCATGTATTTGATAAGATGTAGGTGGACATTTATCATTTATTATTCCTAAGTCTTTTAGAATACTTTATATTTTAATGAAATAAAATAGAAGTTGAATTGATACAGGAAACAATACACTTTGATCCTTTTCTGTATGTCAGAAATCACGCATACACTTTGAGTAATATACAAAAAATGGCATCAGCTCTCAGGATAGTTCACYGCTAAAAACGGAAGGAAAAAGCATAATTGAAAAARAATTTCTAATCATCTAATCACCTCTGTAACCATCAAATTACYKGGATTCTCTACTCCATTGTTTCTTTTGGAGATGGCWGCCTACTATTCTACAAACCACCTAGCTCGGGAAACATCTCTTCTTTAAGTGATGGAGCTATCCACTGTATCTGTACATAGGTTATCTCCCACAAGTCATCACCCTCTTTTGGAACCAGCATCTCTTTTTCCTTCATTCTGTTGATAATTTTTTTCAGCAAATCTGCAATTATATCTTTCATTTTTGTTTTACCATACTCCCCTAWGTCAACCTTTACGCAGGTATCCATTCTTCTTAGAAGTCCCATCCAGAAAGCCCTAAAATGAGGACTTTCTGATAGAGGTTTTAGGAGTTGTAAATAAACTTCTGCCATGACCTCCATTGCAATCTTCAGGCTTCCTTCCATGCTACGCGTTTCCCTCTCTGCATTCTCCCTCCTCGAGTAATCAAGCATCTTCTCGTGTACATCATCAACCATAGCAAAGATTAAACTGTTAAAACAGTAGATACAGTTTGCTGGTGTGAAGCATAACTCCTCAGCAAACAAGAAGCTTCTTTGGATTGACAAGACAGCATGGTTTCTTATCTCTTCTCTTCTAGCTAAACATGTCTTTCTAAAGGCTTCGCCTACCTTCAAGAATAAGTTCATGATGAAGCTGGAGGAACTGABAGCTTTGGCTGTGTCTTCTGTAGACGAGCTACTTGCATTACTTGCAACACTTACATTACTTCCTGGATCTGTATATCCAGTTCTATACCATTGGACCAGCAATTTCACTGAATCAGACATCAGGTCCATTATCTTTATATTTTTTTCTACTGGACTGTTCTTGAGTGCAACAAAAGTGAATGCACAGTCAATACAGAAAGCATAGTTTGTACGTGAGATGACGGATACATCAGACATCAAACTGATTAGAGATTCAACTCGCTGATCATAAGATTCAGGATGGCGCCCGGTGACTGACAATAGATGCAGGACCGTCTTCCATCCTAAGCTGCTCTGCATATTTGCAGGATACTCACTCACAATTTTGCACACTGATTGGATCAAAAAGTCCGAGCAAGTATCAAGGATTTCTTTTTCCAGCTTCCAAATCAAATTAATGGATTTGAAAATAACTTCCTCAGCATTCTTGTCCGTTTGGCTTGCGGAGAGGAGCTTGAGGCAAATTTTCACCTGGGCTACAATGGCCTTTTCTGCAAACGGGATTGGTGAAAACAGAGGAAATTGTGCGACTCCAAGCAGATACTCATGGTACTGAGGCCAAAATAATGAGAATCTATGAGTATTGGCGTAAGAAATGATGACAATTAAATCCCAACAGAATCCTACGGTGTCTTCCTCCTCAATTGGGGTGCTGAACTTTTGGCCTTTCCCAGCAGCTGCAAATATGAGAGCGCGCCCAAGATTCAACAGCGACTCTTCTGGTAACCTTGAGCWGGTGCTGAAGATGGTTCCAATACGACATTGCTGAATGATTCTCATGTTCTGTTCAAATTCACTCGCACCAAGGTTTAGAGATTCTTCCACACTTTCCATTGATAGGAGCTGTGAAAATCGACCAATTATGCCAGTATGCCGTCTATTGCCATCTTTATCCTGGACGGGTATAACCACACCTGACTCTGGTTTCTCCTGTTTTGATTCTGCAGATGAGTCTGAAGCATCAGGATCAAAAGCAGACTGCGGGAGTAGCTTAAGCTTTTTGAGTTTCAATAAGCAGTCAATGATGTTTGTCCAACTTCCTCGGATAGTGTCTTTGAAAGTGTTGGCAATTGTGAAGACTGCAAGAATGGCCATCCTTGGCTKCATATCAYYGGTGAAAGCGTACAGGGTTTCATCTGAAGAAGCATAAGGATTTAGCAAAGTGGTAAATTTACAGAATAAACAAATAAGGTCATCAAGAGTGTCTTCCAACTGGTATTGAGCTATTCTAGCWATTGAAAATAATACTTCAATGCACTCATGAATAATTTCCTCATCATCAGAATGCTCAAATATTGCCGCAACTGCTGCAAGTGAGGGACCGRCAATAGCAGCAAACATATCTCGTGCCAGTCTTCGATCAAAATCACACAATACAAAGGAGTTCAYGGTTTTGGCCCGGTTTACTAGCTGAAGCCATCTGTTAGGGTTCATCTCTACGTGCATCCCAGATTGACCTTCTATGGCGATCGGTTTGGCTGCTATAGAATTGAAGAGCTCAGATAAATATTCTCTAGGGAGATCATTTCCTCCGTTAATTGACCTATTGTTCTTGATAAACTCCTCTTCTGTCATCTTCTTCTTGACTTGCCGATTGTGTTGATCGGTGTTGAGCATGATGAGTGAATAAGAAAATATGAAAACAGCATCGTGGCTCACAAAAAGTTCTGRTGACTGCTGATTATAAAACTTCTCCGAAAATGCTTCAAGTATTCTCTGYATCTTCTGAGATTCTCCTGGTAGTCTGAAAGTTTCTAAGTAACTTCGTAGAGCTTGATCTAATATCATTCCACTAAACTCAAAAGTGTCTGTGAATTCTTTGAGGACTCGGATGTGGAATTCATCTGGATCACCAAGATAATCCCCAATCATGGTCCTGTCTAATCCAGGTGCGTAACGAAAAAATACAGCATAGGCTTTTGGATCTGGAGGATCAGATAGCAAACGAGAGATTTTCAGGTATTCCAACCCCTTTTTCTCATCTTGATTGAAATGATTTCCAGCAATTAGTATCTTTCTCTTTTGCACTTTTCTTAGTCTCAGAAAGTTTATCCAATCCTCTAGACCATCATCTTTAGACTTCTCTTCCCAGAATGGTGTATWCTCAGTAATCTCAAYTGGGKATGGTCCTGAAGGGGTGGAGTCATCTTCCTTGTCGACATTGTCTGCAATATTGTGAATAATGATTATTAAGCCTTCAAATGCTTGTAGTTGTAAACTCCTTAAAGTCCCCCCAGCTGGGAAGGCATTCTTACAGATCAACTTAGCTGTCTCTTGAMATACATTGCTGAAAATGGGAGAGCAATCAYAATTCGCATAGACTTCAATCGTGAAGGTTGGCTGCCTACAGAAATTTACAATGGCTTCAGTGGCAATCTCTTGGAGTGGGGATGAGTGTGTAAGATTTGCAGCTCGCAACAAAACAAATGARAAGAAAGCTTCAAATTGGAGACGCACGGACCTGAAATGTGATTAGGAAAGGCAGCTGTTAGTAGTTCAGTAATGGTTATGAAGCTCAAGAAATCCCTGATTCTTGACACAAAATATGCTAACCTGCGTAGGAAGTGATAAATGTTCAAGACAGTGCTGCAGATCATGGACAATACTAGTGGGTTGCAGTGTGAACCGTAGCGAATTAAATGGTGAAATAGGTCATCCTGGATCATCTTCAGAAGCTTTGGATGTTTGCCTATGCTGTCCCCGCTTAATTCKATTGCAGAATTGATCAAGACAAGGGCAAACATCTGAACATCTGATTCAGGAGTTTGAGATCCCTCTATTTCAGATCCTACATGAACCATATTAAGTAAAGAGCACAAGAACTGAAAGATATCAACAGCAGAACCAATCCCAAACCGGCACTCCAAATTGCTGTCCTCCATATCTGATTCAGAATTCTCCCAATCAGCCACCTCAAGATCCGGCAGACGATAATATATTATCGGGATTAACTCCTGCATTGTGTGCCTTGAGCTGCGCTGAAGCAAATCTCCCCGGTTGGCCGACTGTTGAACAACTTGAAAGCATGTATTGACAGCAGTACAAACAGCATGATCGGTGAGCGTTACATGAGCCTTATGCTTCATGACAGCAACCAGGACCTGTAAAATTCTCATCATGACAGCATCKTCAGTAACCGGGTCAGTTTTCTCGAGGCGACRGCCAGTGATTGCAGTCACAGTTGTGTTCATGATTTCACTAGCACCAGGAGACCTGTGATCAAATATCTCAAGCCTGAGAATTTTGAGAATAGATGAAAGAGCCACGCCTGTTGCAGAAGCCGGAGCATCATCGCTTTGTATGACATCAAGAAACGGGGAGAGGTAAACCGATGGGTTGATAGTCCACCAATCTTGTTGAGGGTTAAAAATGAGTGTTCGTAATGTTTTCAGCGATTGYAGTAGTGAACAATCAAACTGGTCTTCGGAGAGGAGGWAGAATTGYGTGTCAGATGCACGACGTAGCACAGCTAGAAGAGCTGCAATCTCGGTATTAAACATGCATGRCAGTCCTAGCTCTTTTTTGTTTATTCTTGCTCTTTCTTTTCATCTCGTTTTCATCTTCTTGTTGATTCTCCATAGCAGATCAACAGCGAATCCAAAGAACGGTCCAGAAAGCACCGGTGGACATTGGAAAATGAGTTTTAGTTGATAGAATTATTWTTATGTCCGGGGAAATTTGTCATCGGCGCTTGCAACGAAGGACATTGTAGGAACGGCAAAAGTGTGTAATAATCCAGTTTTGACAGAAAGATTAGCCGGAATGTTTGCTAAAGAAGTGGATAGTCTAATGCATTAACTAATTATTTGGTTTTGCATGGTTATTGACTTATTTCAGCCATTAACCGCTCCTAATTTCTTTCTTATTTGTTAAGCGAATTCCTTTTACAGTATATATAAAAGAGGATATCGATTGAATATTAAGGAATATGAGTTTCTTTAGAAAATTAAAAGGCACCAAGAAATGATGTATGAAAGTATATAATTCTCAAAGCAGACGGACGTATCCACTTCGTCGCATGGACATTCCACCCAATGGGACTTCCTCTGCTAAATGAGTCCCTATTCATTTAGGGCAATGGACCTTCTATCTCCTTTTCTTCTTGTTTTTTTGATTGAGGTATTCTTGGATCAATCATATAGATTGGGCCTCGATTTAATTTTTGGGTGGCCGTTACACATCATGGTCTGCTTTTAGATTTGAAGGGCTACAGTTTATTTTGGCTTTTTGCGCTGATAATAAAGTATGAAGATAGTTGAATTTTGGATATTAATCTTTTCTATTTATTCTTCAACAAAGTTTGCTGGAGGACATGACCATCTCCAACGCAATAGGCTTAATGATGAAAAATTTTTAATAACTAATGAAATGTCAATCCGCAATAGGTTAAATTTTATTTGGTTCAAGAACTTTGCAAAGCATGTTCTTAGAGAAACTTTTGTTATGTTTGGTAGTTATGGAAAATAGTAAGGTGAGAAAAAGAGGGAAAGAGGTGAAGCAAAATATAATAGAAAATGAGGAAAAATGTTTTCCTTACACTTTGGTGAGGAAAAGTAATATAAAGTTGAATTATTCGCCTAAAAATAGGAAGCTTTTTGAAAAATAAAATTAGTTCATTTTCTTTTTTAATAAAAAATACATTTTATTTATCCAATTTACTCTCTCTCTCTCTATATATAGGAAATACGTTTTAAAAAATTCTTTTATAAAATTTTATTCGATAAATTTAATTATTGAATATATAAATTTTAATTGTCATCGCATAATATTAAGTAAGTTATACATTTTGATGAGGGTAAATCTTACAATAAATTTTAAATTTTACTAAATCTAYTGCATTTTTACTTAATATAACTACACATTTAACCMAAATGCCCCTATATGAAAGGAAATTTYGTTGTTCTCCACCTCTCTCTTTCTCTCTCTGATTCTATGGTTCTGATCTATTTAAAAATGTGAATTTTTAGTTTAAATTTGTTATTATATAAAAGCTAAAAAAATTTCAACGAACCTAAGACTAGGCYAGGATAAAATCGAGTGTGGTCCAATCACGAGTCATATTGCGTGATTTGTGTCATCCAATCTAAATTGATTGATTGTACTTTTAATTTTAAATAATATATTTGGCCAAATACCGCCATTTAAAGAAAATTTTGATTGTTCTTCAAATGAATTTCTCTCTTCTAAATTCTCTCCCTAACAACAATTTATTTTTTCGCTTTAAAGATSGATTTGTAGTTTATTTAAAAAATTTTCCAGTCAATGATTATAATTTGTAATCATTATAATTGATATATTGATGTTATATCTAGATTATAAGGTGTTCTAATAGTTTAATTCAATAGAATCTGAGATGCAATTGTGATTTATTAAGTATATACTTCATTACGTATCAATCGATTTTGTAGGAAAAGATTTGTGAAGAAGAGAGTTGAAAATGACAACAAAACTCTATAAATCCTGCATAGATGAATGAAGGACAGAAAGAGCTTCAAAACCACATAGTTTGAGTCAATTCGGACCTCGTTTAGGCCCCAAACCTTCCAAACCAGTGTGGTATATCAAATCGGCGCAATTCAAGAGGAAAACTCAATCCCCGTCAAATCAAAAAGAACTCAATGCTAATTTTTGAACCAAAAGGCCAATGGATGGGGATAAACTTGAAACCAAAAAAAAAATCACAAATAAGGAGCCAGTTTGGACCCGAATCGATGACGATTTGATGCACACAACAAATGATAGAATTGAACCGACACCCTGCAGACATGAGAAACCGATTTGACATCATACAAATTGATTCCTGAATAGCAAGACAATTTTTGAGCTGAATTCGGTGACGATTTGGTCAAAAGGGGCACCAATTTGATAAATTTAAGGCGATTTCGTGAGTGTGTCACAATTTTGGATGAGTTTTGGGCGGTTAAAAAGTTTCACATGTTTTTTACTCAATGAAGGATTTTAGATGTTATAAAACATCTCTTTGACTCCAAAAAACATAACTCTTCATCATTGGACATTGGACAATTGATCAGAACACTTAGAAGAAGCTTTTTAGATGGATAAAAAGAGAACAACCAATTGAAGATTGATCGAACTTATTATTTTTTGTGATTTTTTTATATCGATCTTCAATTTATATTTGCTTTTATTCGAACTATGAYGAACTATGTTTTTTGTTCTAATACCATGATGTAACATTTTCGGATGTTATGTTATTGAATGAGGTGTTTTCCATATTTKATATATCTGTATCATTGAAGTCTTGTTATTGTTCTTAATGTTCGATTGTAAGATTGACCATCTTTCAATTGTTTTAAATATTATGTAAGGCGATTAAAGATAACACTTATAGAATTAACTCAAATAACTTGTGTCATGAATTAATTGTGAAATAGAGATATATTTACATGATTTGTGCGATCTTTGTAGACCATATGTTTAATGGGTTTYTCTATATTGAATTGAATATAGAGATATAGCTTAATTACTTAGAAAAATACATTGTTTATATCTCRAGAAAATATAAAATATTATTGGGTTTGATTGGTAAATACTTTATATATTGATTTGAAAATGTTATTACATAATATAGTTGAAGAATTGATGAACGCATATGTCTTAATTTTTTTATCCATTAATTTTCCTTCTAAATTGTTTTGTGTGATCATCTAGAGTTAATTAACATTTTCTTAATTAATTAATTCTCATCTCAATTAATTAGTTGGATAAATAAAATTTAGGACCATAAGTGAATAATAATTAAGATTTTCTCAAAGTTAAAAGGATGCATTTTTAATATTTTTAATCATAAGTTATCAATATGTTTCAATCTATATACAGTCGAACAGCGTAATCAATTAATAAACATGTGCTGATCGAATCCTTAAACTTTTCGATTGTATAGATAATATCTCATTGATGAAATCAAATCGAACATTTGTTAATATGCAGCTAAGGCAATTTAAAATTTATAAGTAGAAAAAAAGAAGGGACTATATTTGGGTGTCAAAATTGAAAGGTCCAATTATGGATATTTCTCTCTTCTATCACCTGTAAAGTGCTATTACAAGCTGGAAAGAGTGATTCGATTGCCCCATCAAACTTTTAACATTTGTTTATCCAACTAACTATAAATGATCATATCTCGCTCAAAAAAAAAAAAAAAATACAATTGATCATAGAATAATATTTCATATTTGCATTTTCTTTTTTGTACAAATAAACAAACACTTCTTGCATTGTTTTTCCATTACATATATATATGTAAACTGCCACAAAAGAAAATGACTCCAAGGCAGCATTTTTGCCAAGTGCAAAGTACATCATAAACACACAAAGTCTCTCTTCACTCTCAAAAATTACAAAAAAAAATAAATAAATAAATGTATTGCTTACTTTAGAATTTTCTAGTTCACTCTCGAATGCTCTTTCTAATCAGATTGATGATATCTTTTATTATTTTGCTACCATACGTAATTCTTCATCGATCGATATATACTTAAATATCGATAAGTCTAAAAGAGTGAATTGAAAAATTCAAACTCCCTAATAACTCTATATATRTACATAAATAMACCAACAAAAAGAATTGAAGGAATTAATTATGACTGGGGAGCACAATCATAATTAATCATGAAATTCACCCAATCCATCATTGCCAACCACTATGCGAAGCTAGCCGGAGACTTCCAACTCCTGTCGGCCAAGGATAGCAGGCTTAATCTTGTTATTCCATGATTCGTGGAATAAACCGGCGGCGCCAGCTTTCCTCCTAACCTCCACAACTACCAAGCTATCAGTCAAACGGTAAACTTCCAGCCCGATAATGAATTTACCGCTAGGGCCATGTAACTCCACGGCCCAATCTTTCTTCTTCTTCAACCTGAGATTCTCTTCTTCCTTGGCCAACTGCTCAATCCTATCTAAAACCGCCTCCGGCGACGACGATTCTACCACCAGGCGCTGCGAATCCTGCACCGTGTTACATGACTCATCGAACAACCCGGCAAGGTCCAACCCCGTAGAGAAGGATATGATATCAAACGCGTTCAAACACGTCGATTTATCCTTTTCTTCTTCTTCTTTAATTAGATCACCCCAGATATAATCTTCCTCGTAAAACTTCACATCTTTGTACCCTTTTCTAAACCAAGGGTCACGCTTGATTTCATCTAGTGTTATTCTAGTCATCGGATTGGTATCAAGAAGGCGAGATAAAAACCTTTTGAGATCGGATGACATCCATTTGGGACATCGAAACTCGCCTTTGTAGATCTTCTTGTACATAACCATGAGATTGGGATCGTTGAACGGCAGATATCCAGCACTCAAGACATATAARATTACCCCACTTGACCAGATATCGATCTTAGCCCCGTCATATCCTTTCTTGGCTAGTATTTCTGGTGCTACATAAGCTGGGGTGCCACAAAGGGTATGCAAGAGACCATCTTCCCGAACTTGATCTGTCACAGCACTGAGTCCAAAATCAGAAACTTTGAGATCCCCATGTTCATCGAGCAAAAGATTTTCCGGCTTTAGATCACGGTGGAATACKCCCCGTGAATGGCAGTAACTAAGGGCGGAAATGAGCTGCTGGAAATATTTTCGGCTGAGACTTTCGCTCAAACGGCCTTTAGATACTTTGGCAAATAATTCACCACCTTTAACATACTCCATAACAAAGTAAATCTTGGTCTTGGTCGCCAGCACCTCATAGAGCCTCACGATATTGGGGTGATGTAGCCGGCGCATGATGGTTATCTCACGCTTAATGTTGGACATTAAGGTACTGCTGGATATCTTCTTCTTGTTGATGACTTTGATAGCCACGCTCTGACCATTTCTGATGTCTCTGGCGTGGTACACCTTGGCAAATGCACCACAGCCCAGAAGTTTTCCAACCTCATATTTTCCGAAAAGGGCGTTCTGTGATCTTAAGTCAGACCACGTGAAGGAAGGGACGGATTCGATCTCCGGCATCGATGCAGATGCTGCAGAGACCGGCGGCGCCTGAAGGTCTCTGTGCCTGTGGTACTATGAAATGAAATTCAACAAATTARGGTGAAAAGTTTAGCTAAACAAGTAGTGGAATTTGGGCTTTTTAACTTTGGAAATGGTCTTTTTTTTGCGGTCTTTGCTAAGAACGGCTGAAATTGATTCTTGTAGTTGTAGGAGAGAGTTCGGTATTCAAATATGACTGAGAGAAGCTTCGGGACTTTGTGTGGTTTATATATAAACAGGCATTTCCGCTGCTCCAGTTTCTGACTCACACGCGTCTTCTTCTCTTTCTCTTGTGCCACTATCTTTTCCATTTTTTTCCTACTTGAAAGTCTTCCTATGTTGAATGTTTTATTAATGGGTTCCAAACCTAGTATATGAACTTTGTTATAAATATTTAAATTAAAATTATTTATTCAACAAATTTATACTGGATTTGCCTCCTTGACGTTGTATGACCTGTTAAAGTACACARTTACAATGTTAGTCTTTTGCTCACATATATTAATAATAATTCTAGAAAAACATCACTATAAGTACCAAGTACAATATTTGCTCTATTAAGATATACCCATAGGTKAAACAACTCCTGACAAGGATGAGTATAGTAAGAAGCATAAAATTCAAAAAAAGAAAAAAACAAAGAGAGAATTGATTAATGAAAAAATTGGGGAAAATTAATAAATAGTATTACATATTTGTAAATATATTTTTTTAATATTGATTTTATCTCAATAGTTAGATTACGAGGATATTTTTATCGGTAAAATAAATAAGCTCAATCTCCCATAATTACTTTTTGAGAAAGTTTATTTTTTTAGCTTTCCTGAACAACAATTAGAAACACTTTCCCTTGCCATTTAGCAASCCTACCAAACACGATTTTTTACATTGAAAGTTATTTTTCAAATTGGAAAAAGTAATTTCAAATGAGCTCTAAGTTGTTTTGGACTCTTGAACAATATGCTTTTTGACTTAAAATACGTAAAATGTCATTTTTCTTCCCTTTAGCTTTATTTCAATTCAAGATAATATTACATTTATATCTATATTATATAAAATATCAAAATTCTTGGAAATTTTTTTTTGGAGAACTTTATCCTACTTAAGTATGTCAATAATAACATTACTTAAAATATGAAATGTCACACAAGATAAAAGTAATAAAATTTAAAAAATAAAAGAGAAGACTATAATCCATGAGATTTAATGATCTGAATGTCTTTTTGTATAATTGGGTTCAATTCAAGTTCTAGGATTTCATGTTAAGTTACTTAGAATATAAGAGGTTACATAAGAATAATAAGAGAATTTTAAAAAATATATTTGTATACGTTTATAAGCATAATCTTATTATAACTAATTATGTAAAAAAGAAAAAGAAAAGGAAAAGAATTTACATTGGAGAATAATATACAATAAATAGGTACTAATGGTATGGTCATCAAGTGTGAAGATATTAGAATTCTAATACCCTGTCTCATCCTGGTGATAAAGGACTTTTAATGTATACACTTTGTTACTGTCCCAGTTTTCGTCAGGAGTCCACATAATGACCAAGGTATGTGTTTTAATTTAAACGAAAAACCGTATGGAGAGAAAGGAGCCGGGTTAGTAGTCTACGCGTTAAGTAGGTGCAGTCAACGACAACATAGAGATACCTAATAGACAACGTGCTAGTATGGCAACGCCATAGCTTCTGTTATAACGACTGCTCCTTTTGGCACATATATAAAGTGTTCGATTTATAATAGGCTGTAGTGGCCGATTAACTATTTTTTATTAAATTTTATTTTAATTCTCCGGTCGTCGGTTTCGGTTCCCGCTACACACGCGGAAGATTACGAATGAATAAAAGGACTATCGAGCGTCTCTCTTTTCTGCAAGTGTGCATTAGATAGACGTAAGGAGCATACCACGCGTGCGACAAAGAGTGACGAATTGCGTGATTAATTTCTACCTTGTGCTTGCGGTCTATATTTTCGTTTTTGTAAACTTTAATATAGATATAGAGAATAAAAAATTTTACTTTTATATACTTGTTTTCTCTAAGACAGGGATATGTGTTATAAAATTTTCTATCCATCCTAATCAGTGTCTTAAGATCAAGCTTCATAATAAAATTCTCACACACGAACGGCCTTCTCGCACTCTTTCACTTTCTTATATTATGCGACAAATTACACTAATTTTACTTATCCATTATTCTACGTATAACGTGCAAAAAACGATAGTGCCATAAAGAAAATGAATTAATACACGATTAAATAGTTTATTTTATAACACATTTTGCAATAGATATATTTTGTGCCAGAGAAGTGTAATTTTATTAAGAATATGATTTAATATATCTATAGTTTTATTCATGTTAATATACACTTACTCAGCTGAAGTAGTCGCATAACATTCAAGACGTAAGAGCTTGATGGTAAGTCTATATAAATTAAAAGATCAAATCATACGATAGAAACAATCCTGACTCCGATAAATACGAATGAATAAAGAGATACACTTCACAAAATGTAAGTACACACAAAGCTAACGCAATTAATAAAACAGTAAGCTAATATAATAGATTAGAGTGTGTATAGTGTACCAAT
>MEJB01000001.1:5725363-5778785 GCA_001752375.1 Rhazya stricta | reverse complement strand
ATAAGAATATGAAGCCTTTTATGTCAAACGACAAATACTGCCAATTTTTTTATTTAGAAGTTTGCCAGCAGTTTTGAATTTATTGTTTAAAATATAAAAATAAGAAATTATTACATGAGGAGTTTCAGGTCAGTATAGCTATGCGAAGTGACGTAAAAAGATTCAAAAAAAAATGTTTTTGATTTTAATTAATTACATTAATGTAATTCGCTTGCCAGCATTACGAATAAAAAAGATTCTTCCCCGTCTCCTCTTTTCTCACGAACAAAAATAAACAATCCACCACTAGTTTTCTGATTCTTTTTCCTGCTATTAAAATTTACGAATCTCTCTGTGTAGACGGGCCACGGTATACTAGTACAAGAAACACTCCCTGCTCGGTTTTTAGCTTCTTCCTCAACTGGGTTGTTGCCGCTTCTTTGTACGGTGATCGAAAGGTCATCGTGCGTGCCATGCAGCAACAAGCCACCTGTCAATTTTGAAAAAAGGCTGAATCTTACTCCATCTCTATTCTCTCGGCTTTTTGTGACATTCCAAGGGTTCTTTACTTATCTTTTCCTTTTCTGTCAAAATTTGTGTCCTTGCTTTCTGTTCAAAATAAATGCAAAWCTAACTGCGCATCATATTTTAGTACCTGGATCTTTGTTTCTTAGAAGCTTGTGTAGCAATGCATCATGATTCTTGGTGACTTTTCTTTATGTTCTTTCCTTCCATCGTTGTTTTTCTTGTAAGGCAGGTTGTTTTGAAACAGTGGAGTAAGTGTTTCTCCATTTTACTTGCATTTTTTTTTTTTTAAATTTCCTGCTTCATTGTTCTTGTAGTGGTCTTTTTTTTGGGGATTCTTCGAGCTGTTATGTATGGACCGAATTACAAAGCCCTAGATTCCTTGTATTATGTGATTTTAGCCTTTAYGGGTTTAAGCACGATGTGTAATAAATGTAGTATCAATGAAGCAGGACAGTAGTTTATACTTAGATCTCTACATTTGAAATCGCAAAGACTCAAACTTTGTTTGTTAGATGAATTTTCCTACGTAGTTTTCCCCTGCATCCCTTTAGGCCTATCTCAGCGAGGATCGTGGTGTTTCTTCCCCAATACAGACCCACYTTCAATTTGTTGTCTTTTCTTTAATCTTCCCTTGTCTCTCTTGAAAGAATAATCATTTAGGAATCAGAAGAAGATTGGCTTGGCCTGTTGATTAGATTGAGAACATGGGTTTGGAATCGCATAGCCAGGGAATGGAATTTACAGCTGCTAAACCCTCCAAAACCCCTTCAAATATTTCCGAAATTGTTTCAAAATTTGCCAAAGTTTGTAAGTTTAGGTCGATTGGAGTTTTTGCTTCTGAAAATCAGTACCTAAATCGCGACCAAAATTTGGCAATATCAGAGGAAAGCAGCAGTAATGCAACTGAAGAGGCCGAATGTGATAATGAGAAGGTCCACACCCAGSAGATTGATATTCAAAATAACAGATATGAATGTGGTCATTTGGAGATTTCGAAATTGTTTGATACAGTTTCAGCTTTAATGTTAGCTTATGTTAAGCTTCAAGAAGCTCACATTCCGTATGACCCTGATAAGATCAGAGCAGCTGATGAACTTATAGTCTCTCATCTTGAATCATTGTGTAAGATTAAGCGTGCTTACAAGGAAAACCAGTCAAAGGAAATGAATGCTATATCAGCTTGTTCAGCGCTTTTACTTGCAGAAATTCAAGTTCAAGAGAGGCTTTTAGAGAAGTTGAAATCTCAAGTCAAATGTAAGGAGACTGAGGTGATTAATTTGCGCCAAGAACTTGAGGAGTTGGAATTGAAGCACAAAAAGTTGGCTGAAGAGTTCAGTGCACAAGAGAAACAGAGTATTAATACTTTAAACTTTCTTCCTTTCCAGGAGATTGTCAGTGCAGTTGCCAAGGCAATTCATGATTTTGCTAAGCCTTTGATTGCTTTGATGAAAGTCTCAGGCTGGGATCTGGAYCATGCAGCAAATTCCATAGAAGATTCTGTTGTCTATGCCAAGAGGTCCCACAAAAAGTATGCATTTGAAGCTTACATTGCTCGTAGAATGTTTCATGGGTTTTCATTTCAATCTTACAATGTTGAAAATCTAGTGAAGCTGGATGAGCCAATTAATGCCTTAATAGAAAACCCGCAGTCTAGTTTTGCCAAATTTTGCAGAAGAAAGTACCTACTGATAGTGCATTCAAGAATGGAAACATCATTTTTTGGTAATTTGGACCATAGAACATTTGTGACCCATGGATTACATCCGCAGACACCATTCTACCGATCCTTCATCAAAATGGCAAGATGGGTATGGATCCTGCAAGGAACTGCTGCTTCAGTTACGCCCCAACCCAAAATGTTCACAGTTGAGAGGGGGAGTGACTTTTCGGATGCCTATATGGAGTGTATAGAGGAGTTGAAGGAAGATAAAGTCAAGCTTAATCAAGGACCAGGAAGATTAAAAGTTGAATTTATGATCTTGCCAGGGTTTAAAGCAGGGAACACTTTAATCAGGTCTCGTGTGTATCTTTCAGAAGCTGGATTCGCCAATCCTACATCCTAGGAAGAAGTTCTGCTATTTACTGGTAAATCAAGACGTTCCATCATTATAATGTTGTTCATATTCATTGTTAGCATTTCTTGTAAGCAAAGTGCTGTTGAAATGCAGTTTTTGCTCTCCTTGTTGGTGCGGTACTTAAGTTTGTATAATTGGGTTAAAATATCTACTATGTTTGTAACAAGTTTTTGGCTCATTCGMGAATGCAAATGTACAGCTAGTTAAGCATGCTTTTTTATTCTTTCTTTTACTCTTTACACCTCCGTCAGTATCATCTTATCCATTGACAGAAGTACAASAAATTTGATCATTCATCTAATGCCTGAACTATTGGCAACCTTTTGTTGAAATTCTGTTCATGCTACTGCTATTAGTTAATTAGCTCTGGCATATTTGGCCTCTTCATGATAGAATAATATGCATTAGAAATGTGGGAATGTATTGTAGATGTGGCATTCGAGGCTTCCATGTGTATTTTTATCTGTTGAAACTCTTTGACTAGTACTTCTAAACCTCCTGATTTTAGTTGAAAATCCAGCTGAGGTGATGCTAGTGTCAAAACCTATTGTTTAATGATGGTTCATCTTGCCTTTAATCAGGAATGGCACAATATTTAGTTGAAAATGTTAATTTTTTCATGGACAACCTTAATCATATGAGTGCTGATGCAAAATTTTATGATCTGAATACTTGCCATTTGGAAATCTCCTCATGGAGTTTGCATAAGATTTGGTCAGATTTTCACCTGGTTCGCAAGTAGGTAATTGAGAACCAAGTACCGCCCAAGGATAGAATTTCAAGTGCTCTGAACATCACCACTCTTACTGTTCTAATCTGCAGGAATTTGTTCGTCATTTGTAGGAGATTTATCATTTCTGTTAACTGGTTTGTCTTGATTCCCGATAAAACAGGACCAACTTTTCCTGTTATAATCATATTTGGTCTGAGAAGTATGTAGTTGAGAAGAAATTTGGTTCCTGCATCAGTATAATGTTTAGCTTAGCGAGTATATGTTTTATTGTTTGGAGATGCAGTGAAATTTTCCACAATGAGTTCCTCATAATTTGATGAAATAATGTTTGTCTTATACCATATTGCTGGGAACCTTTTGTTGTCTTGAAATGCGTTTGGAGTCTGTGCTTATCTTAGCTTGACAAGTTTTAAGGGATTGCGGCAATCATTTCTGTGCATTTTGTGTTATCTGCTACATTCGTTATCTGCTAATAGAAATGAAGTCTATAATCTATCGTCCAGAAAATGGTTTTCTGGTAAAATGCAATAATCATCAAATTACAAAACGTGAAGAGCGTTAATGCTTTGAAAATGCCTATTCTAGTGTGCTAGACTCTTTGACTTACGTACATCCTCCTCACAGCTGTTGGAGAACAAATCCCTACATAACTCACCATAAAATCTGCATACCAAATCAATGAAAASAGGGCACTTGAGGTTTTTCCAGCAATGCAGAAGCTCCTCTACATCCATCAAATCCCTCGGTTTCCCCTCTTCCATAATCATCTCCACCAAATAGTTTTCAAAAGACCTGCATGCATCTTCAACGTCCTGTTGGCCTGAAACTTCCCTTCTATTAGCTGCACTCATTCTGACATAAGCTGGGGTTAGAGGCGACGGGAAGGGTGCTTTGTTGTAGGCTGCATCTGAGAAGCTCTTGAGCTCCATGACTCTGTCCATACCTCTTGACGGTCTTAAGCACCGGAAAACTGAAAGAATCCTCGTGACCCCTTTTCTTTGTTTACCCCTTTCGGGTTCTGATTTGTAATGACGAAATCGAAGTGCTCTTATGAAGAAGGGTTTTCTAATTTTAAACTTAAAGAAGTGTAGCATCCTTCTGCATGGACGGAAAAGCTTGCATTTGAAGGAAACTGGACATTTCGCACTCATTTTGGAGGAGTVCAGGGGAAGGAAAACTTGATGGTTGTTGGTCTGTACGTTGCTTTGGCTTTTGCTTTTCAGGGAAGTTTGGCGTTGAGAGAAGATTGGTGCATGAGCAGTTGAGCACTGATGTGCTGGATGGGTTGCTGGTGAGAAACTACTACAAAAGGAGTATTAAATATGTGTTTAGTTGTGGTACTCACGTCTTTACCAAAACAGAGAAGTGGTGTTCCATAATATCAATTTTCTCCATTGTTTTGGACTTTTTGGCGAATGTTTCAAGTTTCAACAATCAAAATCCTTAAAGACTTTACGGAGTTGGTATGAACTATTTGCAACCCTGGACTTCATAATCTAAGGAAAAGGGGAGGAGAGCAAGGGGCATTTCTGGAGTTTTGTTTGATTGATGCTCTTTCGTGCTTTCGATGATTTTCAAGTGAAATAATTAGAAATTATTTTGTACTCATGAATATTGCGAATATGATCATGTTGCTGCTTGAGCTTTTCCAATTAAATATGTATTTTTTTGCCTCAAAAATTAAAATGTTTCTTGATAACTATGTCATTTCTTTACTGACCTCTTGTATTGGATGGTCATTTTATCTTATTTTCCTAATGCTCTTTTATTGCTTTGTTTGTGTACAATTGCATCGTTACAATATTTTGTAATGCAACAGACTGTACCATCTAGGATTTAAATAGTTTGGAATTATTTTAAAATTTTAAACTGAGATTATTAGTTGGATTTCAAAAATGTATAAAACTGCACCAGCCCGCACCATAGGCCCTCCTAATGATCTGTGTGCAAGTCCACCCATGTAGCTGCCAAGTCTCTGCCAAACCCCTACCCCTTTTTGAAAAGTGGGCTCTATGTCAAATTGTCCCACAAGTGTTRAATAAAGAACACTGGGCTTCTTGATGGAGGCCCAATTTTTGAACGTATGATGATGTCTAATGGCCCAGTTTTTTTCTTTCTTTTTCTCCTTTTTGGGGGGGTCAGGGGTGGGGGGAAGAAGAAACACAACAGACGGGTATGATTAAATTTTATTAGACTATTTTTTTAGAGAAATGGAAAAGAAATAAGTTTTAGTGCCTTTTTAACCAAAATTTCCAATCACGAAATTCTTGTTAGAAGAATCATCTTTTATCTAGATTAGAACATTTTTAAGTATGAATAGCGACCTATTGAATTAAGTTTTAATCTTCGAACCCATTTCATGGGCCAGAAAAAGACAAACCTTTCCTTTTAGAAGGATATTATAAATATGGCAACTATATATACATGTGCGATATTTCTGGGGCTAAATTATATTTATGCAGTACCTCAATATTTCGCACATATATTTTCTCTGCAGTGTGCCCTATCGGTATACTGCTCTCGAAGCTTAGGAGTGAGTGCTTCAGATATTTCCCTCCAACAAAACCGACTCCTAGGGTTCTACTTCTTCTTCATCTCTGGATTTCGATTTTCATACTGCCCAAATTAATCAGAAATTTGACTTTGGGAATAGTTCAAGGTTGATACAACAGATGGCGCCGAGGCCGGAGCTACAAGCGCCGCCAGAGATATTCTACAATGACGAGGAAGCTCGGAAGTACACCTCCTCCTCTCGTATCAGCGACATTCAGGTACTCATTGCGAAACGAATATTAAGTATCTATATTTCTATATCCATAAATAAATATTGGTTTACATGGAATTCTATCTATATTGGTTTATACATTTACTGAATTGTGATCAAATTTTGTGTTAGTATGATTGTATTGGAAAAGGCACAATTGTCATAAAGAGCACTGGAGCTGCTTGCTTTGCCGGATGATGGAGTCCCTAGGTTACTTCTTGATATTGGTAAACTAGCCAATTAACTTGGCGTTAAAGAAACTGTATTTCCTTATATATTTAATATGCAGGATTTCCATGTGAAGTAAAGTTTTCTGTAGGAAATGTATGACGTCTTTAGTGTGTTCACTTGTGCTCCCCGGGAGTGTTGGTGTGATATTACCTTCAAAAGATTTGTACTTTATATTATACATTCACGTGCATAGGATATGGAGGTCCATTTGGGTGCATTATTTCAGGTGCAATTGTTGTAGTTGTAAAACTTTGGTTATTTTTCTTKGTCATTGCAACGTACGAAACCTTGGAAGCTGAAAAGAATACACCTACTAAGTGCCTTTTCTTTTTAAATTTCCTTTTTACGAACTTTAAATTTAGTCTCTCCAAATTTTCTTGCAAAACCAAGCAGCGTTTGCATCTTTAAACTGAACTCAACTAGAGTTCATTAGACCAGTTCATTAGGTCTATTTTAATCTACTATTTGGTTGCTGAACAAGCTTAGGAAGAACATTGAGTTGAATTGAAACCTTGAACTTCTTCCTGCTGTAAGCTACTTTGCTAAGCCTTATGTATTTTTTTGACTTAGTATTAGAAGTAGTTAAAAAAAGTGGGCATGATTACCGTACTTGTTTCATTCTGAATTCTGAACAAGTCTTTAGGAATCTGAAGTTGCGGAATCAGTTCGAATTGAGTTTCTATATTGAGTGGCAAAGAGCAAAATACCAGTTGTGTCAATCAATAATTTATAATGGACTGGAAAAGAAAGAAAGTATTTCTTTTAAACATAATAGCAGGATTTAAAATGCTAAAAAATGCAAAACATGTACTTCTGCTCATGGTTAAAGTTGTTTAGAAGGTAGAAGTATTTTCTCTAACTTAAGTTGTTTAATTATAATCCTAATTTAAGTATTTTCCTAGTTTTTTTAGAGTTCCAGTAAGATTTTCTTTTCCTAATAGGTTTAGGAGATAGTCCTATAAATAGAGAGTTCTTTATTATCATATTATGTATGCTATTTCTTATAATTAATAGGATTTCAGTTTAACCTGAGTTTTTCTGGTTGTGGGACGCAATCAAAACCTAAGGTTTGACGCCTAGACAAACTTCTTAGTGTGACGCTAGGAATCACCCTTTTCTATTTTACAGTGAATATTCTCCACGAATTTCTGCTATTTTCTGGTTTCTCTACCATTCAAATCACATATGTCTTTCTATAGTTTCAATTTATCCTAGTGTGGGCTTCCTAATGGGTTTGTCCTGCACTGTACTCAATGTCCATGCATTATAACTGAAGCGTGTGGAGAGTAAAGCAGTTTTACATCTCATTGTAGCTGCAGAATCAGTTTGGATTGAGTTCACTATATTGAATGTTTTTAGGGGAAAAAGAAAGAAAAAGAAGAATACCATTTGTGTCCATGAATCATTTTTAATGACCTGGACTGAAAAAGAAAGGTAAGTATCACTTTTTAATCATGATAGCAGGAAMTTATGAATGCTAAAAAATATAAAACATGTACTTCTTCCGCTCATGCTTCAATTATTTTAGAAGGTAGAAAAGGGCCTTGCTAGTCTGAATCTTGGATGGTACCACAATCAATATATATGCAGTAGAAGTGAAGTCTTCAGAGAGTAAAGTTGTTTTGCATCTCATTTTCTCGCTTTTCTTCTATCAGAAAACTGTTGGAACTTGTATTATTTTACTTACTAGGTTGGTGGTGAGATTTGTTACAGTTGTTTTCTTTTATTTTCACTTTCTTTTATCTTTATATCTAAGAACTCTATTTTTGCACATAAATCTGCAGCGAAAATCTGCAAAGACAAATGGCCAGGCGAATAATCGGCTAATGAGCGGTGAACGGAAGCAGCGAACGGAACCGACAGAGAAGGAATGGGTTTACAGTGGATTTGATCAGATTTTGGAGGAGGAATTAGATTTTTCTTTCACTGAAGGTAAATTGAGGAAGTGAAAATGGGTTTTTCTAAAAAGAACGACCATTCTGAGGAAAACCCCTAGTTTTGGGATAAGCATGTTAACTAGTTGCTTTATCTCAATTAAGCCAGTAAGACAGCAAGCAATAATATTTTAAGGCTCTTAATCAGTATGTTGTGAGGTCGATCCTTCAAGTAGGTTCTGTTTTACTCTTTAATTCTACCTTTAGGATATGTATTAAGAAGGGGTGGTTAAATTCACATCTCATCATCCTAAATTCATATCCCATCTAATGAATTTATAAGATTTAGACAAAAATAACTTTCATCCCTTCCAAACCCTTGCATTTAAAGCTATATTTGCATTGAGAAAAAAAATATAATTTCATTGAAAAATTCATTCACTATCAAATATAAATATATAATAAATATTTCTTCAATAAAATTATAACTTTATATTTCCAATCCAAATGAATTTTAAATGATTTTTTTTTTTCGTTGAAGACACAACTTAAAATCCAAAATCTCATTTTCCTTTTTTTCATTGAAAATGATTTTCTCAGCAATATAATTCTCCCATGAAAAATCAGTTCCAATACACCTTAAACTCAAACTAAGAAATGGGTCTTGTTTGTTCAAAATTTAACATTCATTAATAGGGCATGGAATTAAGATGGAGGAGTATAAATTTAGCCCCTCCTTATATGTTGATAGTTTTTAATATTGTTGCATCTACGAGTAGTGTGATTCTCATTATTATTATTTTTATTATTATTATTGAGAAATTTTGGTTCTCATTAATCATCAAATAAAAATTAATATTATTGCTGCAACAAACAACTCAATGGTAAAAATGAACCATTAATATACAAAATAGCTGGAGGTAGCGATCAATTATTGATCGTAGCAATATAGAATTTCAAAAATATYCTCATATATAAATTAAATTTATTTCATAACCATCAAATAAAAGTTAATATTCATCCCGACCTGGCTAAATATGTACTATGTTTTTCCAAAAAGTTACGATTTTAAAGTTAAAAAAGAATGAATTTTTTGGACTGGAATTCCTCTCGTCGATGACAAAACTATCGACAGGACTCTTTCAGATTTGAATTTGAATTTTTTAGATTTTAAATAAACTTTTAGCTCAAACGATATGTATTCGGATCGAACGATGAATCTATAATTAAAGTAGATTTCAAAATTAACTCAAAATGCGTAAAAACATTCAAAAAGAAGATAGAGAGAAAATATTGCAAAGGGATAGTGAAATTTTGCAAATAGACAATATGACAAATATAGTTGTTGCACTYAGTAATTAATAGTCTAATATTATYTAACGAGCCTAAGAAGTCTAGAKGATAGTAATTTGTAATTAATTAATGTTATGTAAAAGACGGCTTTCCATTAGAATTTATGTTGACAAAAATTTGTAAATTTAGAATTTCAATATTCAAATGTCAATTAATATCATAATAAGGTATTTTTGRCTGAACAAGCAGTCGAAAYCACCTTTGATCGTATCCAACGCGTAAATCTGAAAAAAYTATATGGAATAGCCAYAAAAAATCATTCAATTCGGATCATCGAGTGCAAAGTTATTATCATTCAAAATTTTCGTTATTATTGTCCCATTTCTGGTGACCAAAATGTATCTGAATTGCAATTTTAAAAATATTCCGCTAGTAGATCTCTTAAATCCTATTAATATGAGTTGTTCTTTCACTAAACGGACCATTGAGACAAAGTCATGATATTTTCTATATTTATTTCGATATATCACAAAATTTAAAATATCCGCAAGTTAGCTATGCCAAGTGGGCCGCGGGATTCAGGCTCAGGTCCCGCTATGCTAGCCCTGGGACTCGGACTCTATATTAGAAAACAAATTTAGATAAGTTCATTTGTATTTAGTGAGAAAGTAGAGAGAATGGAAAGAAAAATTTGTACGAGGAGAAAGTAATGTAGAGTTGAAAGGATAAAATTGTAAAAGAAGAACACAATTGCTAGGTTTAGCAAACTTTTGCTGCGTTTAGCAGCCTAGAGGCTAGGTTGAAGCCCGGACCTTCTTATTCAAGAGGTAGCATATGGGAAGGGAGAGGATCATTAATGCAAGGCTTGCAACAGAGAGTAGGTAAATGGCAGAGGATTAAAAATCTGGGAGGATCAATGCATTCTATTTAAGGTAAGGCATAATTTGCTTTTACCTTGTGATTTAAAAGTGAAAGACCCAATCACCAGTTAGTAAGGAGATAGAATGAAGGTTTATTGGCAGGAAGTTTATGTTCTAGATATGTAAAGGCTATATCATATATAGCTTCAAGCCAAGTGGAGGTGGAAGATTGAGTTGCATATAGCTTCACAGGACTGATACAATATTACAGTAAAGTTTGCATATAAAATGGGGATGAAGTTCTTAGAAGAAACAGCTTGAGATATTAGCTTTCAACATCCATGAGAAGTCAGAAATCCTTATGGAGCTATCTATGGCACATTAATGTTCAGCCAAAAGTCATCATTTGGCTTTGAAGACTATGAAGTGACATACTTCCTACTGAGGACAATCTAGCTAGAAGAATGTCCAATTAATTTCGAGGCTTGTCTGAGGTGGAGTCATCAATCAGTGTTATATTTTAATGTTCTTTTGCTAAGAAGGCATGCAAGCTTGTAAATCTGGGTTTACACATGGGCAATATTGGGCACAATGTCATGCAAGAAGGTGATGATTAATTTGGTTATGTATTCCTAGAAGATGGTATCAAGATGAACTTGAATATATTTCYAGCTTGGCATGGGCAATCTAGTCTACAAGGATCTTTGAAGGAAAATATAGAGATCCAAGAAAGGTGGTCAACTACGTAGCTAATCACCCGAATGAACCCAAAATGCTAAGCATCCTGAAGGGATACATGAGGAAGAGATCGAGAAACATGACTGGTAAACTCATACAAGATCAATCTGAGGGGTGACTTTGTAGAAGATAGGACAGGAGCTGGAGTTATAATATGAGATTTGGGCGAGGTAGTAGTTACTATGGTGGCAAAACTAGAATAAGACACTAGAATAAGGGCTGGATGCACAATATATAGATTGCCAACAGACTTAACACTCTCATGCCTAAGCTCACTAGCCTGTCAGAGAGTAGCTTTATCTAAGGCGTAAAGGCAATAGATCGTGATGGTTGGGCGGACCTCCGATTTAAAATTATTGACTATCGACTAAATTAATACAATAAATTAAACTATTTAAAATGTAAATAAAAAATATGTAAAAAAATATGAAACAAAAGTAATTAATAGTTAGTGCATTACAAAACATAGAGCAAAAACATTAATTCATTAATCATTGTATTATTATCAACTTTTTCAACCAAATCCCGTTAATTTAGAAGAYCATACAATATGCTAAGAACTCTTCTTCCATCTTATTATGAAGAGTTATTTTAACAAGTTTCATAACTAAAAACCGTCATTACGTTATTTTAGTAGAAATGGRAAGAATTCAAACAAGGCAAATAAACTTATAAATTAAATCATTTGTTAGATCTAATAGATAAATAGATAATTTAACTATATTTTATAAACTATAACAAATTAAAAAGGTTCTTGTCAATCAAATTGTAGATACTTGAGTTATTTGTCTCAACTAGTCTSGGACATAATTTAGAAACAACTCATAAATCTTGGAATATTCKATGACCAACAACTCAAGTTTATAGTGGTCCAACTGCATTGTCAAGTGATGCAAACTTTGTGCAATGAAATCACGATCATAAAACTTCTTAGCAAGTAGATGGATTTGATTAACATTAAATAGCTTAAACCTTTGTTTATGCTCCAAACTAGAATTAAGCGTAGGAAGTTCTATAGRCTCATATTTGAATCTATCRTAAAGCTCTTCAACTTGAAAATCTATTACAATATTAAACACATCAAATTCATAATAGTGCTCAACTATGATTTAATCATTTTACTGACATGAATGACATATTGCGAATTTATATAGAGCYTCCATGTGAGGTATCTCGATGTCATACTTGTCACAAACTTCTTTCACATTCTTAAGAAGAACAATGAAACCATCTTCTCTCAAAGTTTGAAACAATTTTAGTAATTGAGACATAGTCCATTGCACTTAAAATATTCAGAGACTTTTCTTGTGATGCTCAACAAAGCAGATTTATTATCTCCATTATCTTTTGCATTAAGTGTAATATGAATCTGAAATCAACTAAGTCAACAAACCAGACTCCCCAACAAAACAACCTACACATCAACAGATCCCGAACACCGCTTTCTTCGCACCGACATTTTTCTGATGACTAGCTTGAACCCCCATGCCTAGTTGATCAAAGTCCTACACTTTGCCCCTTAGTAACCTGGCATTGTATCCTGCATCTACTGAATAGCGGGAATTGTTTTGGGTCACATGGCTAGAACATCACCCTTGAGGGGGACACATAAGTTCATCCAATATACTCGGGCCCAACCCTTGAGCCTTAGGAACCAATGTTGGAAGACAAAGTCCGGGTCCTCATACTAGATCTACATACCTTAGCTCTCAACTAGAATATCATAAAACGCAACCCACTAAAAGAGGATTACCACTCTGTACCACTCCTCTCATGATTCACAATGCCCAAAATCACATGATATGACAGGAAAGCGAACTCTAATCCACTTGGAAGGGTTCATGGCCCTTATTGTTCTAGCCTCGACCAATGACATGATTCTCTGTCGATCCTTCCTAAGCACATCGTCAGGACTCACAATCAATTAGTTTTCCAATTTATCACCTAAAATCATTCAAAATTTCGACTAAATAGGTGAATCCTTCTTGGCATATTTTGCCGGTAGTATACAACACAAAACAATTGGACATTTTCTTCGCATTAGGAAACACCATGAGAAAATAGCCAGGAAATACCTGACAAGGTTTAACACAAAAGTAGTTGCAGTCCCYAAAAGAATGAATACAATATATATCCAAGCCTTCTGCTATATTTTGAAACTAAGATATTGATCCTGCAAGATATGTACGTCGCAGCTTACACCATAAGCTAGCTATTACCAAAGTCAGCAAATGCATAATTGGAGAAAAGAATGAAACGGTTAAGAGGGACATCAATCGGGAAAACAGATCCCAACCCCAAAGGAAAACAATTGCAACAAGATAATGAAATTCCCTTTCTCAAATGGTGACTGCAAGGATAACAATAAGGTAGGCATTCTGTTGATAAGAAAAACCAAAGCAGCATATGCATAGTACCAGAATTTATGAGGCATAGAGGCTTGTTGAAGTAGAGGCATAGTTGTCTCTCCAAGATGTCTGTTTTTCCTCTCAGATAACCCATTTTGCTGAATTTATTGATGATCAAAGAATTTTACTTCTTAGTTCTTTTTTGAGGTTCTTGCAAGGAAAGTTGAAGTCATCCTACTTCGAGGAAAACTTGCAAAGTACATTCAAAAAAGAGGAATTGAAACTCCCGGATGCTAATTCTTCTTAATGAACTTAAAGGAAGTCAAGCTAGAGACTATAAACTAGAACTACCTTCTTATTTCTTTGATTTTTTTCTTCTTATCTTTTGTTAGTTGATGAGTGTTGAGTTTTTTTTTTTTTTTTCGGGAATTCAAGATACTAGGGAGTCTCTTTTACCTTACCTTTGTGTTTATCTGATTAACATTGAGGACAATGTTGAGGTGAGAGTGTTAAATGGTGGTGAAGGATAGTGCTTTCTTCTGTGGTGTGTGCGTGGTTGGAATGATGTATCACCAGAAATAGAGAGAAAAGTGATCGTTCAAATGTGTTTTTGAGCTTTATACATGGTTTATTTGCATGTTTGATAAAATAGCAAAAAAGAGAAACCATTTTGTTTGACTTGAAAATTTTAGTATTAATTTGATCTATCCAACTTTATCGCTGTCTACCTTTATTTTGTGAATAGTTATTGTCTGACACATTAGTGGCTTAATTATGATGATTCATTTAGCACAACCACTCTAAAATTTATTTTCGTTACTCCTCGAGGCGAAATAAAAATATAACGTTTAATTATTGATAAGGGATGATGGTCTTAGGCCTTCTTTAGATCTTCTGAGCCTTTCACTCTTACCCTTTTGATATTATATCCGTAGTTCCCTTTTGAGCCTATAAGTAATGATTTTTCTTTGATATTTAACCATTTTTGTATCTTTTAATTTGTTAATTTTGTGCCCCTTCCTTGTAAGAGAGTTGATTCACTTTTTATTGTGATTGGGATTGAATGAAGTTGTTTTCATTGCATATGAAAGAAATGAGTTTGGTAGTTGATGAAGGGAGTTAAAGAGTTTGAGTTGGTTAAAATTTTGTTATTGTAAAAAGATTTTTGAGAGGTGAAATGTTGTACCTCAAATTCTCTTGAGATCAATGAAGGAAAAGAGAAACAAAAGAAAAAGAAGGCGTGAAAGAAAAGAAACTATGGCTTTTATTGATTGTTGATAAACAAAGAAGGAAGGAAGGTCCGATGAAATAATTGAAGTAATGAAAGGGAGTTATAAGGTTTTAGCATTGGTTTATGCAACACTCCCTTACTTTTTGTCGTATTCCTTTATTCTCGTTTGACTTCTCTAAGCCTTAACCTTACATTTACAAGCTTCAAAGTCCTACTTGACCTTTGTTGATATTGGTTGTTTAGATTAGTGGAGARTTGGTAACGATTACAAACATATGGGGTGGATTTTACTTGCTCTTGCTTTTAATTTTGGTGAAGTATTTATATTTTCTAAATGTTTGTCAAATTTGTACTAGGCATTTGACTTTGGCTATTCGTACATACTCACTTTTCTTTAATGTATGGATCTTATTAAGACTYAAATTCTCTTACCATCTGATCGTGTTAGGGTAGTTTTTCTAGATTTCTTATTTTCTTATTGCCATACTTTTTTCGAGGATGAACAAAGGCTAAGTAGAAGGTAGTTGATAGAGTCATATCTTMTATTTCATGTTTCCTTACTTAAGTTGTTTCATGTTACTTTTATGTGTTTAACCCTGTATACACTAATTTTTTTTTCTCAAAGATAAGAAAATGGCAAAATCTGAAAAAGAATGGCTTAAAGAGGCCACACAATAATTTCAAAAAAGTTTGGGGTCAATGAATAATTTTTAGAAGTTGAAAACCTCAAAAATTTGGCCAAGTGTTGAAGGAACCAATCAGGCGCCAGTTTGGAATGAGTTAGGCGCCTAATTGGTGCAAATTTTCAAGAGCATTCTTTCTGTTTGGCCAGCAACAAGAAATCGACGCCCGATTTGATTAGTTTTCTGGATTTTGTTGTTCTCTATAAATAGTATGTTATAAGCCCTAAAAGGGAGGCAGAAATAGTATGATTTTCATATTTTACAGTAGTTTTCTTTGAAGAAACTTGAAGGAACCTCTTGGAAGTTTGAAAAACTTGTGCTCAATCAAAAGATTTGTACTTTGATCAAAAGATTTCTTTGAAGGACTTAGTGTATTTGTAGTTTAGCTTCCTACAAGTTGAATTAATAATCAATTGAGAAGGATCGGGAGAAAATTTGATTGATTAGGAAATAAGCAATGATAATCCATTAGATCGAAACCATCTAGGGATAAATTCAATTACTCTRGGGTGATTTTTGACAATAGATAACTGTGGCTAGTGAAATCGGGAAATTTCTTAGATCATGCAATTTCAACTAACATAATTCACATAGGGATAGCTAATTGAGATTAGGRATTTRTGAGGGATTGGATAAAACCTAATTAAGGAATTCCGCCATTTGCAACTAGTTAGGATATGGGAATCATGGCAATCAAGGTGYAATTAGTTAGGTGATTATTGGAATGAATAGGAACATAGACCTAACCAACTTATTTTATTTCATTAGACCTCTTGGAATTTAGGTAATTAATATTTTACTTAGAATTCTTAGTGCTATTTCATAATTGGTAGTTTTTAATTGAATTCAATCATTTTTTATTAGGTTTAAATTAGGGGAATTGAGTAATTTTGATACTCATTAGAAAATTCTTGTGGGATTGAAACTGGATTAACACACTATACACTCTTTGGCACTGATATACTTGTTAGGATATAGTGCGTCAATCATGTATGTTGATTTCAATATATGATTTGATTTAGTTTGGCAGTGGTCAGATTTCATGCCTAGGGTTTAAGTTTAGAATCCTCAATATCCAACAAGAAGATCTATAACATATCTTGGAGCATTGAAATATTCATAGTCTAATACAAACTAGTTTTGAAACTTATAATTTGATACAATCAGTCTAAACCTAATTGCATGTTATTTAGGTCTGATCGGCTACTATAGAGATTTGAGGAAAAGACACGCGATTATCAGATCCTTGAAGTTTTCTTCTATTGAGAAAAAATCATATTTGCTCTCTTGTTCATTATTCTTTGATTACTTAGTTTTACTAGGTTGGTTCATTAACCTCTGATTTCACAAAAACTTGATCGTGAGGGGATCTCAAGAAGCTTTGCTGGAAGGAGTTCAGCAACAAGACTTGCGGGATACCAAGCATCAACATTGAATAAATACTTAACAACTCACAAAGGTTACAAGATTTGAGTAGAAAGTGARTTTCTTTACTTGCATGATTGATGTATAAGACCTTCGTAATTTGATTATTTTATTAGATTTACTTTATCGATTACAGATGGTCCAATAAATGTAAGCTAAGAGGGCGAAATCATGTTAAATATTGTGTTCAGTACTTGATTATTGCTTTGCTTGTAATCCATTTTACTTGAATATAAGGAAGACTTGAAATTGGTAATGAGTTAACTAGGTAACCAACCTTCATAAATTAATGGTTCCCCTTTTATCTTTCTTTTTTTTTTTTCCCTTGTTTTGTGAAAAAAGAAATTGATAATTGTTGAGTTAGACAATAAAGTTAGACGGGACCTAAATTAATGCCGATAAGAAAGTATAAATGAAGATAAAAAGGTTAGTTACTTTTTATAATTAGAATGGACCAATTGAAGTTTGACTCAATGAGCTTGCATTCATAGTTATAGAGAAAAGACTTGAATTTGGGGCTTTTTTATGCTGTTTTCGCTTTGTATTTTAAGCAGCCACCATAGCTGGGAATGGCATGTTGCTAGCTGGTGGAGGAAGGATTACGAACCTTACTGTGTACTTAATAGAAGACTTCAATATGAAGAGCATAAGTGCAGCAGGAGTTTTCAATTTGGTCAATTGCAGGAGCCATTGATGCTTACTCCTTTAGGGCCTATTCCTATGTTGTGTGGAGATCTGCTCTCATCTCATTGCTGGTGAGAAACTGTAACTCTTCTCATTTTGTTCAAATGTTTGTGTATCCATATGCATACATATTTGAAAAGTCCTTCCCGCGATCTTGCTCTTCGTAGAATTAATGCTCTTTTTTTTTTTTTTTTTTTAAGGTCAGATAATAAGTCTAGACAGCTCTCTCTACCAAACTGAAACGCCAAAATTCACACAATTCCGTAGAAGCATTTGATGTTTATCTTTTGTTAGTTTCACATAGAACAAAGGAATTGGTTTGGTCACTAAAATGAATGGAATGTTCGATCAGTATATAAATCCTTTCTAAAGTAACACTGATTAGTGACTAAATAGTTGTAGAAAGTAATTTGTTTTACAGAAACTCGTCTCAAATTTAACAAACATGAGATACCAATATTTCAACCCAAACAGCAGGGAAAAAAGATAAGAAGAAACTAGAAAGATTGTCAACTGTAGGTTCAACAATAATTTCATACAAACAATAATCCTTCTGATCTTAAGATTTACTGGTGGTGCATTTTCTTGATGCAAATACGCCTGACCTCCTTTATTGCTTCATCCATCTCTTCTTCACCTTTCAGTTTTAACTTCTTGCTCAGCTCTACTGTTCTTGCCCTCGGTGCTTCACTGCCCTTCCCTAACACCACTTCATTTATGACTTTTTGCTATTTCTTCTCTCTTTAGCTTCCCATTTTCATCCCTTAGAACTTCTCTTGCAGCACCAATATCTACCATAAGCCTAGCATTAGTTGGCTGATCAAATCGTGGAGTTCTATAGTATAAACTTTCCATTACAGAATTCCACCCACAGTGACTCACAAAGCCACCTATAGTTGAATGCTGCAGAATTTTCACCTGAGGTGCCCATCCACCCACAACCATCGCTCTGTTTTCAACTCTCTCAAGAAAGACTTATGGTAATGCCTCTTCAATGCTCATGTTCTGGCCAACTGGAAACCTTAATACCCAGATAAACTCAACATTGCTAAGCTCTAATCCGAACGCTAATTCTTACCTCTCTTCTTTTGATAAGACGTATTCACTACTAAATGAAACAAATACTGCAGACGATTGATCCTTCTTGCTTAGCCAATTTATGATATCCGACTGATCATTTTCCTCTTCCGCAAATTCATTCACAAGTGGACCTAAACGTACGATCCTTTTCCCTGTCAAGACTTGAAGGTAATCGAGATATTTTCCCTCTATTGCTTTGCAAATCTTTATCAAAACAATATCAGAAGACAGTTCAAAACATTTAAAAGGAGAAGCTTCCTGAACACCGTTGTTAGATTTGGCAAAAGCACGTAATTTCCCTAATGSACATTCGTCAAGATAAATTTCTGGAGAAGGGAACTTATCTTCAGAATCATAGGTAATTAGRTGATGATGAAWAAAGGCCATTGTTGCARCTGCTGCAGSTGTGAAGACCACCRACGGTATRCCATGAGMTGMAGCTATAGCCGATGCCCATGATTGGAAGACAYCGTATATTACTAGATCTGGGTTCAACGTAGTGATGATATTGGAGAAATTTGGTTTTGCCATATTAAAAGCATGAAAGAGAGTGGGAATTAAATTTGGGGCTAAACCTTTGGCTGTATGATAATGTGGAGGAAGCTCAGGTAAAGAAGGTAACTGAAGTTCAACCAATTCTACTGCAAAACCAGAGTTCTCCTTCAAGCATTTCTTGACATAACTCAGATTGATTGCTGTGAGCAAAAGTATACACGGAATTTTCTCTCTGAGAGTTTCTTGGCTATTTCCAGAAACGGAGATATGTGATCATGAGCTAACCATGGGAAGATTAGAACTCGGAAGACGGGTTGCTTCTTCTCCATGGAGAGATCACAGAAGAATCTTTTGAACTTGTGGAGAACTGAAGGGATGGTTTCCGCTCTCCAGAGCAGATGATAAGTAGTTGTGCAATGGAAGATGCTACGGTGCACCGTTTAAGTAGTAAATTTTTGTGTATTAATTGGTATGTGTTAACAAAGAGATACTAAAAGTGGTAAATATGGTAAATAATCTTATAAAAATGTTAAGTTTTATCATAAAAAATATTAAATTTGAAAATTACTATATAAAAAGGATATTATTATATACAATACGAATAATTTTATCATATTTTGATTTCTTCATTAAACTTTTGTCTTTACTTCTCTCTTAACATTTGTTAAAAAATATTATTAGTATATTCACGTGCGAAAGTAAATAAATATTATTTTATTATTTTATCAAGTTTAATTTCAAATATATATTATAGAACAGGTTCAAGAACGATAAATTAATTTTTTAATCTTTTTTTTGCAGATCTGCTTTGGATTGTTCAAAAATTTAATATTTTTAGAGGGTTGTGTATCAAATCTTTGTGTTAAGTCAAAAAATTACATATAAGAAAATATTATAGAACAAGTTTAGGATAAATGAATTAATTTTTTTTCTTGCAGATTTGTTTTGATTTGTGTGAAGATTAAAGTTTTCATATCAAAAAGAAGTCAAAGAGGATTTAGTGAGATAAATAAAACACGTTTATGTTTAATATTTTCTTAATAATAATAGTTACTTTTTTCCTTTTTAAAATAAAGGAAAAAAAGAGAAAAAAGGAGAAGGRGCTTAATTACAGATATTTGATTGTATACTTTTTCTCCTTTCTTCCCATGTCAATTACTAAAATCTATTCCCAAACTTCACCTTAAATAAGCGTATATTCTTTTTTCTTTTTTCTTTAGAAAATATTTCTTAAATTGTGCATGCGTTTTTTTAATAAGATTAAGAAAAATATAGAAATAAATATGAAATAAAAAAAGAGTCAAATTGCACCTGAATAACTAAAGAATAGGTGGTAGAATCAGTTAGAAATATATATGGATCAGATGCTAGATTCTGAATTAGCCTTATATTCCCCGCCGAGCCTTGCTGTATCAAGGAAAAAAAGAAAAAAGTATTAAGTTTGATCAATTATCTAACTTATAATTAGGGAAAAATAGAATTTTGATCCTCAGAGCAGAGGGCAGAGCCAATGTAGGTCCACTGGGAATAGTGGATCGTATGTTCCTCTAAAGCTTTTTGGGGAGCAATCCTCTAAATGGGCTAATGGACTCAAAATCAAAAAATTATAGTCCAATTCAACAATCAGGCCTTGCTTCAGTGATGACCAGAGCCCAACCGCTCCTACTTTTTTATAAATATATATTTTAGATTTTATTGTGACTTTTTAAAGAATTACTCCTTTTGGTGCAATTTAATTGCAAAATTTGAGAGATTTTTACTAGATTCATCAATTATCATATAAGGAACGGTAAAAAAAAAATGCCAAAAAAATTGTGGGGTTTTTAGGCAAAGGAAGTATTTATAGTTTATATTTGTTAAAAATCACCCTTCACATTAAATAAAAATTCTAACCTTATATTATAAAAAATTAAGGACTATGTTGGACCCTCCTCAATTTGTGACCCATCCTTTGTGGAGTTAAACTGCTGAAGCATGATTTTGTAGCTCCGAAGACATTCCTGATGAGTTGAAATGTCCCTTCCAATTGAAATGTCATATCAAACCTTCAAATCTATGTAAAATACACATTATTCYTAAGAATCAAAGTCACGGCTGTTGCCTGCCTGTTGTCCTCGTAGGTCAACATCATTTTAGCCTTTGGTACAAGGAATGGGTGATGAGTTAGTCCCAAATGTTTGAAGAATGAAGCAATATAGAGTTTCCAAGTTTCCATAATTATGTTATCAGCTAGTTATGGAGAATCGCAAATTAAATTTGGTATTTGTCACATTCAGTACTCCTAAACACATGAAAATTCGGAAAAGGCTTCTTTCCGCATTCTAAATTTGTACTTGTATGGGGTTGATTCCATTATTTATTAAAGTGAATTTATATTTTTCTTTTAAGAAATTTAATATTTTTATATTAAAGTCTGACTCTTATTTGAATGAAGATTTAATTTAAAATTTTTTTAAAATAACGGTATAAGTAAGTATCAAAGGCAAAAATCTATCTTTTCAGTTGGTCAATCTAGCTTTTCAATCATGAATCCGTGGTTGAGTTTATTAGTGGCCCTGCCTTTTGTGCAAGACTGACACTATCAGCTTTCGTGTATTATTATAGAAGAAGCACCATATGACAATGCTCTTTGGATTCTTAAGGTTTAAAAGAACCAGAATTGATCAACTGTTAAATCACATTTTTTATCCTTTCTCGTCAGCTGCTAAGCCTACAAGACAAAGGGAACCAAAATCGTTGATAGTTCGTTCTTTTACACAGGACAGATGATGAGGGTTTTTTCTTGGTTTCTCGTATTTTAAAGCAGATTAATAGATTTTTGAATCTATAATATATTGTTATTTAAATTTTTGATCTATATCATTAAAATAGAAATATAATTTTTTTATTTTAAATATAAAACAATATATCAGAGAAATTTAAAATACACTACCTTCATTGATAATCGAGATGGTAAATAAAAAATATATTAAAAAATACTCTAATCGAATAATAGGTTTGATGTCTATTTAATATGGAGGTGGCAAACTGAAGTACTCCATATAATTTGGCCTGGCACGCGTGTGGATCAGTGGAAAGGCCCTGTTTGCCATCATTTTTCTGGGGCATGAAATTTTGGATAAGGGCACTTTGTGCAGACATGGGCCTCATCTGTAATGGAACCTTAAACAGGACCCATGATTAAGACATTCTTTTGCTAAGAAAATGTTAACCTTGTGAAATGGCAACTCATTACTGGTCCACACAAATGACAAGACCCAGGTTCATCTTTCACCTTGACTCTGTTAATTCACCTTCATATTGAATGAGACGTATGAAATTGTATTCGAATGCATCTTTTACACAATTTAATAATTTGATAATTTTCTCTTTGGATTATGAAAGTTTTATTTAGCCTTGGAGTGTTGACTGCCGAAGATTAGCAGGGACAAGGCATAAACAGAATCGGGGATTTGTTGATTAATCGAAGTATATAACAAAAGCAGACCGCCGTTTGTGATGATTAGGTCTGGCCAATGCCAAACCTGGCTTCTTGACCCACTTGCTTTTTCAGATGAGACCCTCTCTCAATTTTAATGCTACCATAATATTAGCTTCCTTTCCCTGTCTTATCTTGCCCTTTACAAAAATCTTCATGCTCTCTATTTATTTGACTTTCATGCTCGGGAACAACACGGAAGGAAACCGAGAAAGAGAGAGGGAGAGATTGCATTCAATGGGCAATTACAAATTTAGATTATCAGATATGATACCAAAYGCATGGTTTTACAAGCTCAAAGACATGAGCAGAACAAGAAATTCRCACCCCACCAAGAAAAAGCAATCTTCCACAAGCACAGCCTCACAGAARCCGCCTCTGTCTCAGCCAAGACACTCTTTCTACTACACCTGGGAATCCACTCGGGGTGATCGGAAACTTCAGAATTCTCCGATATATTCGAAAGGCTCAGATGTTTATTTSCCTGACCCTCCAAGAAGATCATCAAAGAGAAGATCAAGGAGAAAGACMATTTATAAGCCTTCTCCAAGACGGGTGACTTCTTTTGTGCCAGCTGATTGTAGGTGTCATGCCACTTTTGGTCCTTCTCAGGACTACTTCGACTCATCTACCGATGCTTCTCTTGAATTTGACTTCCTTAAATCTCCATCGTCTGAGTTCGGGTCTGATCCCTTTGATGCACCTGAGTCATTCAATGGAGTAGCATCAAGGTCAAGCACTTGCAGCTGTGGGTTCAGTTCTTCGGCTACTGATATTATTATTGATGTGAATGACAAGTCTTTCACTAGGAATTTTGACAAGCTAGATGCATTTGATACAATTCCAGAACTGGACCTTCCTCCAATTCTTACAAAGCCTGCAAAACTCAATGATGCTCCAAAGGAAACAGCAAAGTTTTGCAGATCACCTCAGTTGGAAGACATTGACGCTCTTGGTTCACTCTCCATCAAAATAGTCAAGGAAGAGCGTATCAAGACACGAAAAGAAACTACAACCAGTCCAGCCTCTCGAAAATCTGTTTCCCACTCAGCGGGAATAAAGCTCCGTGCAAATTCTCCCAAACTGGCAAGCAAGAAAATTCAGGGTCAAGGCAGAAAGAGCATCTCAAAGCGTTCAAGGTCACAAAATAAGGCCTTCTCAGAGAGCTTTGCAGTTGTAAAGGCTTCTTTTGATCCTGAGAAAGACTTTAGGGACTCGATGATGGAGATGATAGTGGAAAACAACATCAGGGCATCAAAGGACTTGGAAGAGCTTCTTGCTTGCTATCTTTCGTTAAATTCAGATGAGTATCATGAGCTCATCATCAAGGCATTCGAGCAAATCTGGTTCAACATGCCTGATCTGCAATTGTAAAGATATTCCTTTGGCTATCAATTGTAAAATTCTGCGAATAATTACTTATACAACATACGTTTGCTATATTTTCTAGTCTTAACCTTTTATGGAACTCAGCCATCCTTTGAAAATTAATTATTTACTTATACTAGAGGGCTTAAACATAATATAAAATGCCGTCTTTCTTGCAGAATAGGGACAACAAGCCGATAATTCCAAAGTATTCAAAATGCTGGTAATGGAATGCAATTTCTTATTTTTTATTTTTGGCTGAAGGAAGAATGTGCTGCTGACTGCAGGGACATTTACATATCCATATCAGACCATATCTCCTGTTGCTTCCTCTAGATAGCCTTTCTGAAGTTCTGGATGTCTTGAAAACAAAATCTACGACCAGAAGACGTCATGCAGTATGCAATCAGAGTAGTTGATCTTCATCACTTCTTGTTTTCCAGAAAAGTAAATACAACACCCCCCCCCCCCCCCCCCTCTTCTTTCTTTCTTCCACAAAAGGAAAAGCCCCGATAAGAAACTTACCTCCATACTTTTATGGACTTTCTGCTATCGCCTTGCATAAAGACAATATTTGAAAGAAGTCTAGGCTAGGTTACTTCCATCCTCAAAATTAGCGCATTCATTGTGCCATGTTATTGTAACACGGGCTTCACAATTCGTGCTATAAGAACCATGTCCTTTGCATAATTTTCTATCATTGTCCATAACTCAATATGGATTAAGTTTACAGGGCGTTTTCCAAATAAGAATGATTAACTAAGCAAAGGCCTTTTCGTATTACCACTCTATCTTCCCATTTACAAATTACAAATTCAAAGCTTCCTAACATATACAGCTAAGGCTGATAGATTCTAGTGCTGCTTTTGAGTTAGCATTTGTTGTCTAAAGTGAAAGTTTATTTCTAAAGTTAAAGGCAACTTTGCTTTGCTATTGATGCCCACAAGCTGATGGACCCTGTATCTGATGATCATATCCATGCCATGTACGCATCGGAAGAAGCTTCCATTTTAATGTGTCTATGGAGGAAAATCATTAGGTATTGCTCGTTCATGATAGTACGCATGCTAAGASTGCTTCGAGTGTTCAACAGTTCAAGGTCTCTGCATTAACGCAACATCCAACACCATAAGCACACGTAAGTAATGTTTTACGAGCACACGTAGATTCTTGTACTGCACAGAAAGGGTCTTCTACGGTGCAGGGAAAATTGATCTTGAAAAAGCAGTCACGGAAACTGCTCATGAGAGTACAGGTTTCCTTTCTTTTTCAACATTAATAATGAAGAATCAATAAGAAATCAAAGCACAATGTGGCTGGAGAAATAAATGCAAGATTGGCATTTGTGGGCAGAGCAGCAAAATTTGCTTGCCAGTGAAGGACCACCAATCTATACACCCTGAGCACAGATGATGAGTAATATTCATATAGAAACGGTAGTTGTTCAGCATTTTTCAATAGTTTTGGGCCACTTCTCGAGTCACATATATATCATCTGAAGGACCACAAAATGATTTCCATATATGAAGATAATGGTCCGAGATTTATAGGTCATATAAGAATTCCATGTTTCCAGACTAGTTAGGGGCCAATATTGTCTTGCTAACTTAGGACTTTGCGATGTAACAATGCAATAATAATTGGCAGGTCAAAAGGTAGATAAATATAAAATTTAATATATGTTAAACTCTTATGGATCGAGTTTTATAAACCATAAGTTTTAAATAATTATATTATGTATGTAATAAATTGTATCGTGTAATTAAATATTAATTTGAAATAAATAAAACAGAATACTTGCCATACAAGTATAGGGAATGGCTACAATATTCTCTGTTCGAATCTCGGAACAGCTTGCCTACTACCTACCAGGMYATMTACGAACCAAAAAAAACATACACGAGGATTGCAAATTGTTACATGTTTAATTAATCAAGCCAGAAAGAAATGTGTCACTCGGTTAACAAAAATCAATACAACAATTAACAAGAAAATTTGTTATTTTATAGAAGAGGTGGGCGTTCTGTACACCAATTAAGCACATGATCTTCAAATGCGGGCTATGTCTATTTTTATAAAGTGTGAGGTCTTTTTATTTGAACCATTTGATATTCGAAACTTCTTAAAACGTATTACTTTGAGCATAAAAGAAGTAATTGTTTCATTCACAATGTTCGAAATTGATACATTATTAAAGGAATGCTAAACTTTTTATTACTTACAAGTTTGAGATATTACGAAATCATTACCGTTACTCGTCCTCTATTACTTTTAAACTCAAATKATCRTTATTTYGTTTTATATGATTATGTCCACACACTGAAAGGCAAGAACTTGATTAATTAGGAGACCAGCTGGTGAGGTGAGGAGTGAAAAATAAGGGAGCCATTCGATTATGAGAATATTGCTATAATTTGCTGGGGGAATAAGGGGAAGAGAAGAGCATAGCAGAGACAAACCATCGACCAAGTCGAATAAAACCCGTATAATCGGGGTCTGATTTTAACTTCGTCGGCGGCCGCTTTCGACAGCGGATATGAAAAGACAGAGTAACCAGTGGTTGTTAGGGGAGTAGTACTGTTACAACAAACCTAATCACCGATCTAAAATCCTTTGTATTTCCGTTAAACGCTCTAAGGAAAAGTGGAACTAGGGGATTTCTATGATTTGTTAGAAATGAGGTCACCCAACGACACCTCCCTTTTCGAATTGTTTGGATATTTCGGGTGCATTCAAGTGTGTATGTTCTACTATCTTACACGTAATGTGATGGATAAGATTCCATGCATGCATCATCAACTTTTGCATTTTTTTTTCCCACACCCACAAAAAGGAAAAGAAAATGGACCTAAAATTTTGAGAAAGCGTCGAGAGAAAACTATTGGCTTCCGCTTCTTAGCTTCGCCTTTTTATGAACATTATCTCTTTCAGAAATATTTTCTCTTCTAACTTTGTTCAACTTTCTTCGAATAAGTGAACGAGGGTATTATAAAATTTGAAACAGAAATAGTATGTTACAATATTTTTTATATAATATTTTAATTATCACAGTAAAAAGAGAAGATAGTCRTGTTCTTGATGATCATACAGGCCAAGAATGATATATAGACGTAAACGATGTTTGTCATTTATTTTCTGCACCGAAATATAATTTTATTAAATTGATTAAATAAGTTAAATGGATAACTAATTTAGTTGGTAAAACTTACAGTACGGAATTCGTAAGCTTTTGGTTGTCAAACATGAAATGCTGCATGGGAGATTTGCAATGGAATGAACGGTTATATTGATTTTTTTGTTTTGAGATTTAATATTCTCACTTTGATGATACTAATTTGAATTCTTTTCGAATTAGTTTGTAGTCTCATTCTTACTCGAAAAAAGGTTTGATTCATAACTCTTTTAATATGATACAAACAAACAAAGATCAAATRTGAAATCTCATTTTAAATTACTAATTATGCAAGTTTGAAAAGTGATATATATTAGTTTCAACTCGCGATGGGAAGAAGAAAGATGGAAAACACGGGGTAAGGTCTCCAGCTATGCTTGACCCCGTTTATAAGGGAAAAGCATGGATTTGAAKGAACGAATGGAAAGAAGCTTCTCACATGGAAAACCAGTCCAATCCACTCATCTTTACTTAAAATGTCTCAAGGACTACCATAAGTACCAAAAACACCATAGACAGACCAAAATTCACATTGAGTCAAGTCGAATCTTAAAATTTTGAGCTCAATACGAAGTTTAATATRAAAATAGTTACCTAATGTGTTCTGAGTTTTCGAACTGATACTTGAATATTGAGTCGAACATGTTTGATTATAAGAGCTCGATTCATGTACAGCCTAAGAGATAACTTGCCGTTTAATTTGTTGCTCCAAACTACCCATGATTGCAGAGCTGACGAGTCCATTTTCAGATGCTAAATGCCATGTAGATTGGTTCCTTTCAGACACATTAAGAGAATTTAATGTGMKCATATGGGAAGTAGATTATGAATTTGTAATGTGAGGAAGAGAACTTTTGTGTCCAATTTACATATGCAATTGATTTATGATTGTATTATTGTGTTCCACATATAAGTGGAGAATGGAAATGACCTTTAGGGAAAAGGTGGAACACCATAATTGTATCAAAGGATCCACCCAAAAAGTTTCGATAGCTTGATTCATTGGCATGCAAGATTAGCATATATAAATCTGCACTCACAGACAAATGAGCCAAAACACAAAACTGAACAAAACATGCTCTGCCTAATAAATGTCTGTTACTCATTGTGTTTAGGCATATTTGCTCATCAAAGTATTTGCTTCACTACTTTTTAATCTTGTTAGGAAATGCTTAAGAATATCGGATCTTTGTAGAGATAATGTTCTACGTACAAAAGTATATGAGTTTTTTTTTTTTTTTTTAACTATATATCGAATTTTTTATTAGAATGATTTCAATTATGATCAAACGTAAGTTTTATTTTTCACTCTTATGCTATTTATGACCCTTAGCATCATCTAGAGAGATAAATCATGTTGCATTATCTGTTTTTTCTCAAATTCTCCAAAGTCATTCATTTTGTAAGATTGTATTAAGAATAATAATGCAATCTAAGACAGTGTCAAAATCACAAATAATATATGGATGAAATACAAAACCAAATGGCAATCTTCGTTCAAGATTGGAGCCATCCTTGTATAAAGCCCCTGGACTTTGTTGTAGAGTTAGATATATGACCTTAGTTTAACATCATGTTGGTGGGTTGGTTCATGCATCCATCTTCTGTTTCTTCTGAGATAATGATGTAGCTGTCTTCTTCGTTTAGTCTATAAGTTCATAGATTGTGAACAAACAGCATGTATGAAAAAGGCAGAGATTAGTCTTCTTCTCTATGGATTTCCAATCACAAAGRAAATGCTTGTCAGAACGGAAAGACGCTGTGCTGCTAAGCAATACATCAAATTGGGAAAGGARCATTCTTTCTTCTACTGTAAATCTGATCCTTWTAGGTAAGAGTCGGTATGGATCCATGTTAGAGCTCATGCAATTCTTCAAATTCCTTCTTTTTGGTCCATGAGTTTTCAAATTCTTTATGGATGAAGACAAGCTCAAGAAACATAGCAGCAGGACCACCTAATCAGTGGTCAGGTTTGGCTTGAGAGCTATTGATGAATGATGAGGCGGACCACTTTAGGATGGGGAAAAAGGTTTGGCAGTCGACCAGAAAGTGATCCAAGGCTTGATGGTTTTGTAAGAACCACTAAGAAGAAAAAATATTTGACTCCTTTTTGGACCAAGCGGAAGCATTGAATTGAGAAGGCACAACTATATCCCCTTTTAAATGAGAACGAAAAAAATGTACATCTACAGAGTCGAACCAGATCCAGGGAAAAAAACAAGCGCTCCAAAAATGCTTCTTGAGTCCGAAGTTACACAATCAAATATCCTAAGACTTGAGGAAAAAATTCTGAAGTGAAATGATATATGTTCTTTCCGATAGCAGGATGGTTTGGGAGTTTTCTGCCGAGCTGCTATAATCTCTTCTCCAGTAGTTTTCTGCTAGGCTTTTATCATTATTGCTGATTCTAGACGAAAGAAACAGTGACTTCCCAAAATCTGATATTTATACCAGATCTTACTTTGTCTTAAACCTTTTCTTGAGGTGGGAACCCATCAACGGGGAGGCAAACTCCAACAATCGCTGGTACTGAGCCCCGACCAACTGCAACCATTAACTCCAGTTCAGATTGTGCCTGATACACGAGGATATGTCCCGATGAAAGACCAGCTCTTAAGCTGATCTTGAATTGCCTCCTTGTAACGCATTACAACTTTGAACTTGGAAGAAGTTCTTCCAAAGAAAAATCAAGTTACAAGAAGTTGATTCAGTTACAGGGATTACAACTGTGAGGATTTTATTCCTCCGCAGTCAGCAGACCAGGAAAGAGAAGCACCATGTTTGACAAGAACCAATAGCTTCAATACGATTTTCTGGATTATTTATTTACTTTCCTTTAGGTGGTATCTTCAAATTTCAGATTCAATTAAGGGATTAAATTACAAGACTCCACAAAAGAAGGATTAAGCTCTCCTTCTCTGTCCTGTCTCCCACCGTCATTTCTTGTTTTTACACAACACACATTATTTACTAGCTGCGTCGTCTTTCTGCAAACTTCATAAGGATCTTGAAATCCTATGTTTTCCACTGCATCAATAGTCTTGGACAAACGCCTTTTACTCACCTCCTCTTCTAAAGATCGATGCAGCAACTGGCTACGCATATCCACCAGTGAGCGGTTCCTTGTAAGCCTACGCATGTCCATGATGCCTTTCTCCYTAGAAGTTGGACCTCCTCTTGAAAAAATCATATCCTTATTCTGCTTAAGACAAGTTCGAGCAAGGAACAGTCCACTGCCTGAATTCTCTCCCCGGCAGAAACGGGATGGGTTTTGGGTACTTGAAATAGCATGCASTTTTGGTTTCATGGAGCTAATCTCAGGATCATATTCATCACCAGAGCAATAATTCAAGTTGGAATATCTTCCAGAGCTCTGAGAACTGCTGTCATCAAACATGTCATCTACAAGGAYAACAGTGTCAATTCACATTGCAACTCTCTGACCTTCAAAATAGTGCTAAGAGAATATAAACCATTTTATGTTGCAAGAAGTTGCTATGCATTTTGGCTTTTCCCAGTTGTAGAGCCAAAATCTTTCGTTATTTTTATGGTCCTACTCACTTCTCATGGTTTTCCTCCATTTGAATAAGTATGAAAAAGAATTATCAGACCTCTTCATCTTAGGAAACAAACAGTAAACGGTTGACCTAACATAATGAAGTCATAACATTGTCAAATTTAGGGTACATCAAATACCTTGAAGCAGATTAAAATCACGGGTATTTGAATCCATCCCCTCAGATGTGATCAGGCCTAAGACTGATACCTGGGATGATGAGCAAGATGAGATACCATAAAAAGGACTGTTGTCTTCCATATCAAGCGCATGATAGTGAGCTGGCAGAGACTGGTCTAACTTCTCTCGAGAGGGAAGGAGACCGGATATCTCCCCATCAATCATATCTGCAATTTCAGATGGTGACCAGTCTGTAATATCTAATTCCTTAACCATTTCATTTGCAACATCAACTGGAGTATCACTTAGAATGTCAAATGGAAAATATACATTCCTAACAGCACCTGCAAAACAGCAGAAGAAACTGATTGACATTAATACTTCTTTAAAGAAAGTAAAATTATCCACCAGTCACTCTTTTACCGGTAGAAACAAGGAAAGTAGGGTTCGAGGTAGACTAGATGCTACCTTATAAATAGCCCATTCTCCAGGGAAAAAAATCCTTTTTTTTTTTTTTTTTTTCGTTTTGCAGTACTCAAATAAAGAGAAACATTAGATCTGTACTATTTTATAGTAACATCCTGTCCAGCTAATGAAAAGAAGAATCATCCATGGACAAACAATGCCATTATGGAAAATGAAGGGGCATAATTTTACCTTCTTTATCAGCAATCTGCACTTTAAGAAAGATGGTGCCRTCCTCAGGGTTCAATTTCCCTGTAATAGTCATGTTGGTCTTTGGTATACCCTCATTCAACCGCAGGTCCTCCAATCCAAGATTATCATTCAGAAAAGGCTTTTGATTTCCTATGCTTTCAAGTACCTGATCATCGACATCATCTACTAGCAAAAAAGGATCAAGCATCAGTTCTTTTGCTGATAACCGCTTTGATGCAGTCTCCAAGCATTTCCCAATAAATTGCTGTGCTTCCAAATCTTTAACTTTATAGAATGCTCTAGGCTTCTTCCCCTGAATGAAAAGTAAGTAATGCTTATACTATTGTTCTTAAAAACTTACTTCCAAATTGAATCTGGACTTACTGATGTCACTTTCTTATAAATCTGTGCAGGATTGGTGCATTCGCTATATGGATATTCAGAAGTGAGCATCTCTAACATGCACATGCCAAATGAGTATATATCAACCAGCTCGTTGTAGTTCTCCTCATATAGCTCTGGTGCCATGAATTCTGGAGTGCCTACCCMCAGGGAAAAGGGAAATTAGAATCAGCAGCTAATGACATTCTGATGCCTCCAGAAAACAGCTTGAAGGCTACCATATTAAACTGCAAGCTTCCAAGATGTACCAACCACTAAAACTGGACGATAATGTTAAACCATGCTTTCACCCAATCTCATGCTACCTAGCAAGGCCTGAACTAATGGTGCAGGATTGTATGTATTTTAGAAATAACAGCAATAAACTATGCACTAGGCGTGGAAATGGCTCTAAATGTCATGAATTTATCATTTACAGACCAGGAAATTAATCAAATTAATAGATAGCCAACAACTTTAGGCAGGTGACTCGGGCACTAATGATCTCTGCTCAATTTCCCATTTAACAGTATGGTTCAGACTATGTATCTCTAATGCTCTAACAGACATGTGAAGCAGGAGATTAGTACCTATGACGCTATGTGCTACCCGAGAACCACGAAGAATTGCTGCGAGCCCAAGGTCACCAATCTTCACTTGGCCGAGATGGCCATTGACAAATATGTTGTCACACTTCAGGTCCCTATGAATAACTGGAGGATCATGACCATGCAAATACACAAGGCCTTCGAGAATTTGACGAGCCCAAATCTTCACTGCTCGGATATCTAGTCGCTTATACTTCTTCCTGTATCTGCATTGCATCTGATAGTTAATGCTTGTCATAAAGAAACTGTTAATAACTAACTTGAATCAGTTAAAGAAACTTGTTTGACCATGATATTCTATAATGAAAGATTAATAATGGGAATTTTTTCCACTCTTCCTTTGATAATTTATTACAATTGTAGGATTTCTCCTAAACCAGGGATTATGCTAGCCAATTTAGTCTACTGAACCTTCTTCCTCCAAGGTATACTTAAGCTGGAGTTTAAGGAGAAACAAAGGCCACCAAGTTGTGAAACATTGCTAGTACATTAGTTATTTTCATCATCAGAACAGACATTGTCTTATTGAACCCACTCGTCAGTTTTCACTTTTCTATGCTAAGAAAGCCAGTCCTGCATTTAACCACTGAAACAAATAGCTAAAATTAACACACCATAATATTTTGTGGTCATGGATAGATTTGTGATAACACCAGCACAGAAGTGAAAAGTTGRGTACATGAAGWATAATTTTGATACAACATCATTAGCTCAAACTTTCAGATTAAGTTTTAGTTTCAGTTAGTTTTTTGATTCTCTTCAAGTCAGCTCTGGATTTTCTAAATGCTAGAGAAAGTTTAGCTCCTCAAGTTTATTCGTTGACATCAATCATGGTTTGAGATTCAGAATCCTCATTTGCATGGCACAACATGCAGGTTAGTGATTCAAGAAGACCTACCATGATTCCCAGTGGCCAATAAATCTGAGGGTGAATAGCACCCAAATCTCTAATGTAGAGAGCAGTTTTCTTGAGCTAAATTGAACAGGGAGAAAGAATTACTCTCTAAGGGTACCGGAAGTGAACATCTCAGTAATAAAGTTGAAGGTTCTCTGATCCACATCAATCCAGGATGTGTAGAATTTGATAATTGAAGCATGGGCAAGGGTGCTGAGAAGGTGAACTTCAGAGTAAAGGCGTTGTAGGTCCTCAGGGGAATGAAGTAAGTCATTCAGTTTGACTTGGCTCCATGCTACTTCCATTCCAAGGACCTCATCGATAGCCTTGTACACTATTTTCATCGCACCTTTGCCAAGAATGTCCTCAAACTGTCAATAAATAACTATATATGAGGCTACTTCAGATACAACACTCCATAAGACAAAAAGTTAACAAAGGAAATAAAAGGAACAGAAATAGATGAAGAATGATACTTCAGCGAAGTGCTGTATAATGATTAAATGATATAAAATTCACATCATTGACCAAAAAAAGAGTTTAGCTTCTTTCCCAAAGCAAGTTATCATATTCCTTAGGTTCTTAAAAGCATAAAATGAACCATATCTTCAGTTACCTATTCACATCAAATTTATCGCTGAAGCTAAATATTTAGCCTTAGTTCTACTTCCAAATCCTTTCGGAAAGAATGCAGAATTGGGGAGTTACTAAGCAATCCCATAGACCAGTTCAAGGAAACATGTATCAGATGCATAGTTAAATTTAGAACCTCCACTCAGGAACCACTTACTTTAATTAACCCAATTAACAGAATTTGATAATTACCGAATAATAGCAGAAGCAAATTTAATACTCAAACACAAGTGTTCTTAATTTATTCTTTATATCCTTTGACTTTGTTTAAGTCCATAAGCAGCTCATTTTAGCACATTAAAAAATAATTCTGCAACTTTTATCTTATTGTTTAATGTTCAACCAATAAATCCATGAAGATCAAGAATCACCTCCAGCAGTCAGAAACATGCATGCATGTCTACAAAGAAGAAGAAGAGAAAAACAAAACGAAGAATTGGGAACAAAAGCGGAACTTACACGACCGTAGCGACGGGTCGGATCAGTTTCAGCGTAGCCATGATCATCTTCTGATTCTTCAGTGCGATCTGCCAACCTTTCTTTATACATGTTTGACTCTGCAACCCAGAACAARTCGACAAGCACAGGACCGTCGGGGACTTTGCAAATTCTGGAACTTTGAAACTGGAAACTCGAAAAAGCTGGTCTTCTCAACTACTACTTTTTCTACTAATATATCAACGCCTTAGAAATTGAATATCAATTTTTGCGCTAAAAAGCTTGAAAAAACTAAATCCGAGGCTTTCCCTCATGGTTTTCGTAAGAGAAGACCCCAAAGAGAAGCCAAAAGAGCCTAGAATAGTCAATACTTAGCATGATCCAAGCCATCTCCACAACCGCACCCGAAAAGTCGTTTTGATACTTCCTAGCAAGCATTTGAGTGGAATTAAGAAAGCAGGCCGATTTGACAGCGCAGGATGAGGACGCAATGTTGGCAAGTATATAGTGACTGCCGACTGGGGACAGAATTCTCAACTTTTTCAAAGATCTAAAAATTGGGCTGGAAATAATCTTGAAATTCAGAAAAGTTTACAGAAGAAAAACTGCAAAAATGACAGAGACCTGAACTTGAAGAATCTTTGGCCTCGCTTCTCCAGTCCCATGTTTTTTTTTTTTTAATCTTTTCTCTTTCTGTGGCTGTGATTAACGAACCAAAGGAAGAAGATTTACAGAGGGCGATACTTGAAAGAAGTTGCACCAAAGACTACCTTCAGACAAAATTTATGAAGGGTAATAACTCAAGAACGTCAAGAGTAGGACAAAATTGTGGAACCCAGAGAAAGGAAAGCAACAACTGTTTACCTGTCAAGGTGGCGGACATTGGACCATGAGATTGAGGCCCTGAGGGAGAGAAATATAAGACGGAACTGTGTACTGCTGCGGGGTCTACACTACAATTCTTCTTTGGCAGCTTGTGGGTGTCACAGGAACAGTCTTACTGAGGAGATTTTCCATATCTTAATTATGTTTAGGGATGCCAAGTTTGAATCTTCTTCCGTGGGATTGATATGTGGCTCAATCAAGTTTTATTTTAATTTAGTCTTCACAATAATTATTCATTATTATTGAAGTTTATTTTCTTGGTGTAAGATCAATTACGATAATAGTTTATTATATTTATCAATAACTTTAATTACTTTAAATTGAATTCAAGTCAAGATTATTGATATTGTTTACTTTATTTACTCTTTCAAATTTAATACTTTATTTAAGAATGTCTAATACTTAATTCAAACAATTAGTTAATAGACASTTATTCGAGCATTAAAAGGAAAATGCGGAATAACTCTGTGATCTCCAATACTGTCCTGTTAATAAAGAAGGTTGAAATTGACCTCGAATGTACTTTGAGGAAGCGCTTCCGGGCAGCCGAAGCCTTGATGGACCGGCCTGTTTAGGGTGTGTAATAGCACATGTTTTCGTTGCTCAAGTCATTTTCACTTCATCATCTAAGACAGAGTACTTCTTTTTAGCTTTTTCAATAAGCGTTCAGCGCTTCTCGATTCAGTCACCCCAATACATTGGGACCCGCCTTTCACTACTCATATTCTTAACCATGAGGTTGACTAACTTATCCTATCCTTTTGCTGCTGATTATTATAGAGTTGACCGTATCCCCGAYCCGAGAGGAAGGGAAAAACGACAAATCAMTTGATTAAGTGTGTTTAATTAAAAATATTTATCTTTTCTTATGATTYTGATACAAAGGCATCATAGTACCTATTCATGTTTCTTCATTCATAATATATTGAGGAAAAAAGAAATTTATCTTTTATTCCCAAGTTCACTTCAGTCGGCCTTCTTGTTGGGGGGGGGGGAATCTTAAACATGGAAAAGAGGGGCTAATTAATCATTTTTTAAAAACACTATTATGATGGTCCGTATTTATTGGTGAAGCTCACTCACTCTAATGCCTCTCATCAGTAAATTCAAAATGTAATCAAACATCGCACGGTGAGTGCTCTCTCTCTCCATCTCCATAACAGTTTAATATGGCATCCTAAGCAAGGAGAACATGAGAGTCAAAGAAAGCAGGAAGGGGTGAGGTACCAAATGCCATATATGATCCTAAGGGTATTACTAGGCATTGAACATTGAAGCACAAGACCAGATGCCTCTCATGTCCAATTTTCTCCTCATCAAGACACCTTTGATGTCTTATGGATATGCAGTTACTCGACTCTTAAATGGGATCACGGCTGTGAAAGCAGCGAGCAGAACAGACATACAAAAATTCATTTATATTCTGTCCCTCTTCTGTTTTATCCCAGGACAAACAAGTAATTAAGATGGCTCTGAAAGTCAAAACAGCATAACAACTCTCTCACTATAAGTCCTATGTTCTGTAGTTAGCATCTAAAACTATCACTGCAATCACTATCTTTCAGATTTTTTTTTTACAAATTAACCATATCTCCTAAAGGTAATCATAGGGACAGAGGGGGAAACTCATCTTCGTTCTTAAGATGGAATGACTGATCTGAGACCCTGTATGACAAAAATAAAGAAGAAAAAAGTTAGATTAGAATCCTAAATGGAACTTCACAAGTTAAATCACGCTATCTACTAGAATCTAAACAGTGAAAGGATTCAGATACTCTCCCTACCTTTCTTCTCCCTTGCTTGCATCAGATGTTGAAGTTGGTTCATCAGGGAAAGCATAGGAAGTTGAGACACCAACAATAGAAGATCTAGAAATCACATCATCAGCAAGGTGCCCAAGGGAACCAAACTCAATTCTGCATGATGAACTGGAGTAGCCATTGATTTGGGCCTCATCTTCCTTGGGATGGTAAGACTGACGTATTACACCAGATCTCTTACGGGTTTGGACAGGACCCCATGGATTAAAGATCTCACGGATGCCTTTTCCTGAACCATTTGTCTCGGAGAATGCAGGGCCGAAGCCATTGCTACGAGTTTGTCTCTGTAATTGACCATAAGCTCCTGATGCTTTATTCCTGATTCTGCCTTGTGAGTGTCTATCTCTGCTGAAAGAATTCTGCAAGATTGAGAGAGTAAGACTGCCATTATATATAGTKCTTGCAAGATTGAGAGAGTAAGACTGCTATTATATATAGTGCTTTGCATCACTGGGAAAATAATGAAGAAAGAAGTACCTACCACAATGGGAAAGTACGTTCCTGTTCCTCGACCTTTGTGTTTCTCTTCAGAAGCAAAAAGAGAAGACGATCGAGAAATTCTAGCAGGTGGCTCCAGAGCACTTGAGTTCATCTGAGAAAACGAGTTTGACCTTAGTGGCCTTGATTGGTAGGCCAYGTCCCACACCTTCTTGCTCTGAAACTGTAAAGGGGATGCAGGACAGTTTGAAAGTACAGGAGTTGATAAAGAGAACCCATAGCAACCCTGCCCGTATAACAAACTCCTTATGTGACTATCATAGTCCCCACTGAGATCTGCCAAAGGGTTCAATGGTTCCGCATCAACAACACTAGATGAATCCCTGTCTCTGAAGTCAAAAGATAAGCTTTCTAGAATACTTGTCTTTGGGCTTGAAACTGCTGAACTGCAGGAGCAAAAACTATCCCAATTATCCTCACAGGATTGATATGCATTGACCATCTCCAAGTCATTCATTCTGCCTTCAAGCCATGGACCTAGGTCTAGCTTCTCTTCAACGCCATCAGATGGGTCACTTTGGTTGAAGTGTCCATTTTCTGTAGAGGACTTGGATGATTTTAACTGAGGTGCATGGTAATACTGCRCAAAAAAAGAACCACTATAATTGCTGCTTGGTGAACAATCTGAGGTACCATTCGAAGTCCTTAAATCTGCAGAACTATATGTTGCACGGTCATAATCTTCCCCATTAAGACGGTGTCCATGAACAGCAGAGCCATCCAATGAATAGCTGTGTTCAGACGTCATTTGCGAAGAAACTACTTTCATCRAGTCTGCTAAACCATCATTCTCAGAATCAACAATGGATGATCTCAGAAACATGTCATCTTCAGAAAAAGCTTCCCGAGGGGAAAATGGGTAGAATGCACCAGAGCTTTCTGCACCATATAGTAGAGCATAATCTTGAACATCAAACATGTTCTTCCTTCCATGGCCCTGAAGAGTGTTCGAGAAGAATTTTTTGATCTCATGAGCTATTTCTTCTCTAGGAAATGAAAGAATCTGTCCAAGCTTGCGAGCCCCATGTTTAAAAGCACTACGTATACGGTAGAAGTTACCTGGAGGGAGTCAGGATTACAAATATAAACATGAGAAAAGACTCATTTACTAAATTTCTAAACCACCAATGCAGGAACTAAACAAAAAGGTGAATATATAAACATAGAAGCGATGGTGATTGAAGAAAACTTTTCACAGTCAACTCCATATGTGCAGCCCAGYGACACCAACAATCCAAACTTCAGTTAGAAAGGTGGTAGGCTATTTGCAAAAGAGAAGATGAAAGAATATAAAAAAATGAGATCCTGATCCTTGTCTTGAATTTGTAATCTTTCCACTTCAATAGGAGGCATGCTTTTCTGAAAAAAATCCACTCTCATTTTGCTTCGATTGTTTTCTGTTGATTTCCATCTGACAATTAAATTTCAGCAGACTGATGAGATGACTCTCTAAGAAAAACTGATTGAGTAAGCCCATCAAAGCCTCAAAATACCCCAGTAACAGAGCTAGATGTTTAATGCGAACAATTTCCATAAGTGTCCAACGTGCTATTTTTACCCAAATTTCTTATAAAGACTGAGAGGATTCTAACCAAAGCTTGAGGGAAATGACATCAYGAAATTGAAGTACCAGATTATTATTTCACGACCAATATTAGATACAGTATGTCTGTACCATCTCATGACCCTTGTTAGCTGCAAAAGAACAAAACGTACCTCTGTGGACACTGCGACCAAGGTTGTTGTACTCTTTCAGGGGGTCAATTATGTTAAGGTGCTTTGGTGAAAAAGCTCGAGAGCTTGTTTCTGAATCCCTGGATGGAACTGAAAACATCTCCATACAATTTCTCAAGAACTCTTGGCTAAGCATTAAATCATGCCCTTCATTATTAGGCATCTCAACTGCATAGGTAAAATAAAAATAGTAAAAGGAATTTTTCTTCACAAAGAGTCAGATTGTCATAAACACTACGACTCAGAAAGAGCAAGAACCTCAAATATTCAGAAAGTACCACTTACCCACTATATCAGGAAGAGAAGATTTACAAACTGGACCACTCAAGCTGACGCAATAGTTCTCCCAGTCGAATTTGCTGAAGTAATCCAAGAATCTATATAGAACCTACAACCATAGAAACAAGTATGTCAAGTCAAACATTCTTTGCATTGTATATCACCAAGCAATGCCAATTTCCAATGTCACTAGAAATTACCGCTAGAGGGCCATTTAAGGATGAATGGAAGAGATGGAATATGTATAGAACCAGTGTTTCCAAAGCATATGTAGAAATCAGACCATGATGTGCACCAAGAATGCGGCTCTCATAGTAGCACCAAGCTTTTATCAAAATAATGCTGCGCTTAAAGAGATGATTTTTCCCAACAAGCCGATCAACCTGCCAAAATGGTGAGGAAAAAGATATTAATGGAATATATAAAACTCTACAGGTTATTTTTCCTTTTATGATCAAGGTCTATCCAGAAATAATGAAATAACAAGAATTCAACTCATTTTGAGTTCATTCATCGTCGTAGACTAGTACTGAAACAGGAAAAATAACAAAATCATATAAATAGAATATGGACATAATTGTATCATTTGTGAAGCCTTGCAACAGCTTGAAAAGGCTGCAACTAGAACAGGCATATAAATGTCATCAAACGATCAGAAGCTGGACGTGTGGAATGCAAGTTGACAAGCATATTCAGTGCTCCATATAAATTAGAAGCTTTGATACTTTTTCAAAATACAACCAAAAAGAAAGTATCGAAGTTACCTGCTCCAGAAAACAAAGCGTACAAAGTCCTCCCGACTGATTGAAGGATATATCTATAACAATATTCCGTACAAGGCATTTCACGAGTTTAACCTGTCAGTAGAAACACAATTTTCATAGTTTGAACTTCAGAAAAGTGACAAAGTGTAGATGAAGAAAATATAAATACCAAACAAGAAAATGCATAATACAGCATCCTCGTAGTAATCTGAATATGTTAGCTTTTTATACATCAAATTACAAGCATTGTACATAAAATTGAATGTCCACAAGAGTTCCGTAACAAAATATGAACATTTGTACCAAGCAATAGCTAGATCATATATTTGCAAAGGCATGACAGAGAGAGATGTCAAAGTAACTAAAAATGGAACTACAACGCAAATATTTTAGAGAACTGATAAATACATTTTTGAAAAGAATAAATGCACATAACTGCAACCTAATTCAGATCGTTAGACAGCAAAAAAGCATTTCTTTACAGGTCTACAATAAAGCATCAGAGTTAGATTACCTCAGCATCAATAAACTGGGTCTCCTTCACTTCATATTCAGCATTTTCATTCTGTTCTTCTGCTTGTAAAACAGATAGAACATCACTAGCCCAAGATTCCTCAACACAAGGAGTGTTGAGAACAGTCAAGTCGATATCTCCGTCAGGAAGATATGTCTTKAGAGGGACCGAACCATAGGGGAAAACCTATTCGAAGTGCACCATCTTAGCAATCTTGACTCTCATAAACTTCAACTAAAATGTATTGCAGCATATAAGATTATGTAAAGCACAAGTGGATATCAGCTTTGCAACTTCGAATGAAAAGATGCCCAAAGAAAATGCAAGAGCAACATCAAGAACTATGGTGGAATGAACTTATTGAATGTTAAAGGTAGCATTTCAGTCCTACAATACTTTGTCGCTCTAATTGAGGGCAAGCTGCATGAAGCAAGAAATAAATGAACTGGTTAATTCTCATAGTACCGCATCAAGACCTTTTGACAGCTATACATGGTCAAATCATGCTTCCTTATTATCAGGAATTATGTAAGATTTTCTCATAATGTATCATTTGCATTTTATGCAAAAGTATAAACTTCCGGATGACATAACCTCTTTCAGTGATTGGGTTCGAGAAAGAATGAAAACTTATCACTGCTACTTCTATAGCTTGCGAGATTCTCATATGTAAATAGCTGCTATCCTAATTCCCTCTAAACTTTCTGAAAGGAAGAGAAAACAGACAACTAAAACTCCTATAAAGTTTCTTGTACAGTCGGATACATCAGATAAAATCTTCACACTTTTGCAGATTTCACGAGTATCATTACGGACGCAATGACAACTGTAACTGTAGCAACAACAACTCCAGCAACTCATTGACTCTAATTGGTGAAAACAAAGTATTCCGGCTCACCAATGAATAAACTCGGAACAAAAAAATGCGCAAAATTGGCAGTACTAGACAATTTCAGGTTTTAACCACCACAAGAAATCATATCYAGTCACGCGGAAAGCAAGACCGATAATTGAAACTGAAAAGCATAAAACACCAATTCTGGATTCAATTTGTTCCCAGCTAAAGGTCCCGATATAGAACTCCACATACCTAAACGGTAAACGTCAGTAAACTGTAAACGTCAGCTAAATTAATGCAAAGATCCTATATCCAGTAAAGCAAAATAAGATTCAGCTTTAATCAACCCTAAAAAGCAAAAAGCTAATGAAAAGCTCAAATGCCTGTTCAATGAGAAAATTCATGTATCCTGGCTAACCCCTTTTCACCCTTTCACTACTATACATAGAATGGCAAACCTAGAACACAATTCCAGCGCATAGGAAGCCTACGTGAAAAACTCGTAACTTCCCGTTCATAAAGAAGCAAATTGGAGAAACGTAACCTCTCAAATCATAATGAAGCAGCCTTGTCAAGTTCCAAGGAAGAACGTATACCAAAATACCAAAAAAAAAAAAAAAAAAAAAACTGTGTAAAACAATTAAAATTTCAACACAAAATTAAAATAACCTCAATTCAGAACCAAACGATATGCCAATTGAACATAATTTGATTAGATAATAGAAAAAGAACTATGACAAGGGCCCAGGTTAGAAAGACTAACCAAGACTAGGATTTGAAAAACCAAAAATATCTCGAGAAAGAYTAACATGCAAAACGAAAATGGAGGCGAAAATTCAGACCTCATATCCAAGAGAATATCTGATGAGACTCTGCACATAATCAATGACGTCCTTCCTCTTCTCCTCGGAGTCGAGAGTCGGGTGTACACAATTCACCACTTSTTGTGTCGCCTCCTCTGCCACAGCCCAATGATCCTGGCTAATTGTGGAGGGATCGGGGTTGGTAGATACCAAGCTTTCCTCCATTAAGACGCCGTTGGTTTCTATGGCTGTTATGTCACCCATCAAACTATAACATAGAAAAACAAGAATAGAATTCTGGTTTCATGAAAAGAAGATTAAAAAAGAGCAGACCGAGCGCGGTTTTAATCATCTGCAAGACCTCCGCTGCAAACAGGCATTCAGGATAACATTAAACACATGGGGAATTCTAGAGACAGAAGTTGGGCTTAGAGGGCGACAGAGGGAGAAGAAAGTAGAATTGAATGTCGTTGAAGGGGAATTCTCTCGCTCGCTCGCCTCCTCTCTGTCTATATGTGAAAGGGGGTTCGGGTTTTGTAGGATRATTTTGTATGTATCCGAAAAACATACGTACACAGAAGCCTGCGCGGCAGAGAGGAAAAGAAAAAGAAATATATTTATATGAACATAAAAKAGGGATGTGCATATAATTGTAAATTTGGGTTCTCTGGGTTTTTACGAATTTGTTTAGTTGTTTTCGGCTCCTGCTTTCCCCTCTTCTACCTATTCGTATCCTTCTGTTTTTGCAGGAAATAAGAAACATAAATGAACAAACCTTTCAAAAGCCTCTCACTCCCTTCCTCCTCTTCTATTCATATTCTTAGAAGCAAAAATTCTATATACATATATATATGTATGTCTACCTCTGTATCTATTGCAGGCGCGACGGTGATGATAGCAGTAAAATCAGCCAAGATAAAAAGACGGCTTCTGTTTCTCTCTTTATTAGTAAGATAAATGGCTGCAAAAAATCAATCTTCCATAGATTTTTCTTTCCCTTTCACTTCTGCCGCGGCGGGACAAAAGAGAAAGAAAAGAAGAGAAAAGAAGCGATGCGACGCGACGTGACGAAGGAGAAGGGAAGAGAAAATGTGAATTTTGTGYGTTTGTTTGTGAAAATGATGAAAGAATGACGGCAATGGGATTTGGGTTTTGTTCTCCTATGTTTTCCATTTCTATATCATTCTTATCCAACCAAATTCTAGCCGCGTCAACTTTTCTTTTTCTTTCTCTTCCCGTATCTCTTAGGCTTTAGCTCATCTTCGGTCGACTTCTTCATCTATAATATAATTTCGTAATTAATGGATTATTTATTACCTCTTATTAAATAATATTTTTTATAACTTCTTAATAACATTCAAGAATTTAACAAGATTACGTATTATATATTCCTAACGTATAAATTATTTTTATTTTATTTTTTCTAAATAGAAAATGTGCAACTATTTAAATATAATTTGTTGCATATATTTAATAAAATATAGATGGACATCTGCCCTTTARTAATTTTTAAATCTTTTAAAAGATTTCGTAATTTTATAAAATTAAATAAAACTGATCAATTTCTAATTTTTTAGAATATTTTAAAATTAAATTAAAATGTAAATTCTCAGTAATTAATATTAATTCTTTAAATTAATAGGATTTATATAATATTTAACATTGGTGCAGAAACAGCAATGAGAATGTGGAACCGAATTCAGCGCCCAAAATGCTGTTCCCGCTGAAGCACGCATGACATGTCAGGGACACAGAATTCCCCAGCATCTCTCTCTCGTCCAATTCTGGGTCAGTTTAAAGAATTACGATTTTAATATTTAACTGTTAAAATATTAAAATATATTTTAAGACGTTTTCTTGCTTTAGATTTTAACTTTTTGAAGCTAATATTAGCTATTTTGGAAAAGTTACCATCGAAATATGGTTACTTTTTATTTATTTTTTAAAAATAAAATGTAATAATGAATTTTTAAATACGCTTTTTTTGGGTATCAGCAAATATTCTCTTGATTTTGACATTCATAAGATTTTTTTAAAAAAAATCAGAATTGAGATGTAATTTCTGATTTTGATAGATCTGATAAATAGGGATTGAGATATAATTTTCAAGTGGAAGTACGAATAATATTGTTATTATGCTCATTAAGTAGTCTTTTTCTTATACTAGAATGGCGACACTTAGACAGGAAAGAGTTTAAAATGAGAAGGGTAACATAAAATGGTCTATTTTCATGAAAAGACAAGGATGTGGAAATTGAGGTGGAGCCCACTAAAATGCCTGTATTTTTGTCGTCTTCTTTCAACATTACCATTTTTTTTTTCTTCCTTTTAGGGTTCAGAAATTGTACATTGGATCAGAAATTTTGGACCCTTTTAAGGTAAAATTTGATGTGAAYMCGTATGAGCCAAAAGTTTGTTATTTTTCCTTTTGTTTATTCTTTTCGAATTTGGTTGAAACATGTCCTTTAGGTCATTTTGAGACAAAAATRTTAACCTTTTTGGACCAATTCAAAGAACTAACTGCAATTCAAAAGTGTTTGTAATATATAGCTCTAACTACTTTTATTTTACGCCAATAGGAATTCATACCTCACAACTTTATTTACTTACAAAATAAGACTATAATTCACAACCTTACTTGAGGGATCTCAAATTCCTTACCACTTGTATCCCGATTGAACATTACTCTCTCCGTTCTCTTAAAAGTATCCAAATTGAAAATGACCCATTAATTTAAAGAAAAATGTTAATTTGACTAATGTAACTCTAATTATCTTCACAAATTTTTAATTAGTACGTAAGAACATTCATGTCAATATTATATAAAATTAAGAGTAAAAAACAGTACTTAAAGACGCTTATTAAAAAATGGAGCGAGTATAATGCTATAATAAATGCAGCTGCTAATTAATGTCCGCTTTTATTAAGTCTTTTTTGTCTAGAAATACTCCAACCATAGTGGTTATTATTTTGATTATCTAAGTGACAAAAGTCAATGGCAATCACTAAATCTCTTACGTGACTGATGTGGCTGGCTGCTACTACTATTTAGTASACAGATCGGAGTGATGGTGATTATGTTCGTGAGKGTAAGAATTCCAACTCTTGGGAGGTCAAAWTTTGAGCATCTCGCGACATGTCCACTTGTCTATRTAGGACTTCAGTTGGTAATCCATGAAATGATTAGGTTGAATACTATGTCCCTCTTGGTCTAGGATATGGATAATGTGGTAATGGTGATTCACCCTTTTCATTTGTTGAGGTCAAAGGTATCTCTTGGTTGGCTGTTCTTCCTTCTCGTGGAATATTCGGTATATGATCTATAAATACTATTTTAAGAGATCACAATTCGATCCCTTAGAATAAAGAAGGAAGACTCAATATTTTAGAACACTTATTACGTAGATTATTAARTTAAAATAAGATTTCGTATTAGATCCTTGCTTGCGATGTTATGCTATAAAAACTTTGAATCGAATCTCTCTTCGATAAAAATCATACTCTACAAATACAATTTAAGCCAAAATTTATGTTGATCTCATCAATTAAAAATATAGATTTTCAGAAAARATAATAACAATAAGGAATTTATGAACCCAAATCCATAACACCGCCATTATGTTGAAATTACTACACAACTAAGGGACAGAACATATTGAGGACCCAAAACCATCCACTCACCACCCAAATAAAAAATCTCAAGATTTTGTTATATGATTATGCAGTAATTGTTATAATTAAAGACAAAGGAAACCAAAGACAGATGAGGTGACAAGTTTTATACTCCTTTCATGTGGACTGATGGTTCACAATTTGATCCTGTTGTAGAATCATATTTGACCGTCTTATTCTAACATCCACCTTTTACTTTATGCAAAGTTTGCTCACTAAGTGATTCTTTAGGAGGGAAAGTGATGCCAAACAAAGTATTATTAGGGAAAGTGTTGTTAACGAGAGCAGTCATTTTCTAATTTTCTATTTAGTCGACGTTTATAAAACACCTTGATTGTTTTTCTCAAAAGCAGTTGAGATTTACCAAATATCTTGAGGGTTATTTTTTATCGCAAAAATTCGACCAAGTTGGACTTCGCAGCGTGATATCAGGATTTGAACCAAGTTTTCTTAACTATGGTTTGCAGTTTAGCTCTGAGAACATTGCTGCAATTCATAAGAAGTGTGGTTTTCCTCCTAATCCTGGAAGGTATTCTGCTTCGATACTCATTTACATCGATTCTCGTATATGAAGATTTTTCAGCCTTCTGAATTGACCTGAACTCCTTTAGCTACTCCAAGTCTTTTGAAGGAGAAATTTCTATTTAATCTTCTCCCTTATGGTCCTAGAAACTSAGGAAKAGGAGTTTGGCTCCCCTAATCGATCAAAGACTGACTTGTGATCCACCACCAACACTCATCTTCCACAGAGGTATAACAATTGYTTACTCACTTTATTRTTATGTGCACAAGTACAGGTAGCTTGAATTCAATGCCCGYATGCAWACTTTTCACAGAATACCCAATTTGTTTCAGCATCTTTTGTGTCTCATTCAGGCCATGATCCTCTGATTCAACAATTTCAGGAATAAGTCTTCAAAGGGCATAATGATTTCATGAATCATATCCAACTTTAGCTAGAAGTTTGTATGCATTAGGATCGAAACTATCTGCAGTTCTTTTGGAAGGTAAAGAACAGTGTACTACTATTGGCCCCACCTCAGGCCGTGAAAAACCCTTCAAAATAGGTTTCAGCTGCTTTGGTGCCTCAATCTTTGTCAAAGGAATAGTRAACCCTTTCAGAGCTTTGACTTCAATAAAATGAGACAAACCTTCTTTCCTCATCGATCTTGGAGYATAGCAAAGGACGGTAGGTGCTTGAATATGTTGTGCTTTTGTCTTATCTCTTTCACATTACCCAGGAATTTCATAAAATGCTGAGGTTCTTCCTTCAAAGAGGGTTGAGATTTGGAAACGACAGCACATTTACCATAGAATTGTTGCTCTTGAGCTATATGGCTTTTACCAGAAGATATATTTTTCCCGCCAAAGTAAAACTTTACATCACTAATATATGCTTCTGCCTCTATGAAGGACTTGTCATTAGCGATCACCTTCTTCAGAACACTATTATCAATGCACTTGAAGCATTGGTAGAGTTTTGAGAGTACAACTCAATTCTCATAAAGCCAAGATCTTCCCAATAACATATTATAAGAGGTTTTAGAATCGATCACATGAAGCAGAATATTCAATGAAGTTTCATCAATTAGCAGGTCTAACCGAATGGTGCCCACAGCTCTTTGACCTCCTTTGTTAAAACCCGAGATTGTGACACAACTTTGGGAGAATTATTCTATCGAAATGTCAAATTTTCTTAATATACACAAAGGAAGGATGTTGACTGTTGAACCTCTATCCAATAATATCCAATTTATCTTCTTTTCTAGCGCGTAGCGAGATACRAATACAGGTCGATAATGAGGTTTTGAATCCAACAACTTTGGAAAAGTTATGGCCGACACATGCAACTGAACTTGAAGTGCATCCTTCAAATTGCACAGGACAATCCTCTTAAACTGAATCTTTTGTAGAGAAATTGTCGAAATCATTTACCTTTGCTTTACCTATAATAGAACAAGAGACGGTTTCAAGATTATCAGTTAAAGTTCTTGAAAAAGAACTATCCCAATGTAACCAAACATCAGTACTTGGTGACGTATGAAACCTTTGATTTGTTGACGAATTTCTTGGGAATAACCTTATTTGGTTTAGGTACTTTCCTTCTTATTTCTTTGGTTCTTTAAATCAGTCTCTTATTTACATATTTCTTTTCATGATTCTTTCAGTGTTTCACAATTATCCAGCCTTCAGAATCARAATTGTTTTGCAACTGTATGTGCCACTAGGTTAGTTGATTTGTAAGAAGATTTAGGTGAGGGCTTTATGTTAAACTTCATCACGTCGAGTTGCCCAATTTAATCTTAACGAAGTGTTTAGGTGATTGTGAGATAGGCGCAACATTTGTATTTATTGATCTGGAACAGAAAGTGTTTGGTAAAATATTTGTGTGATTAGCAGTCTTTCTTCCTCCAGCAAAATGCGTCCCTTACAAACCAATTTCATGAATTTTTCCTTAAAGATGAAGCATTTCTCAATCGGGTGGCCAAGAAAATGATGATATTGGTAATAACTTGGATCTCTAAGTTGTCCTGCTTCTTCTGGCCGCTTTATCTCTAGCAGTTTGATGATGTCAACTTTTAACATATCATCAAACATTTCTAAAATGTTAGAATCGAGAAATGAGTATTCTTTATWTTGCATATCTTTCAAAGCCATGCRTCCTYTTCCAAGATCTAGAGCAATATTTACTTTCTCTGTAACATTTCTGTTTACTTTTGTAAATATCATGACAGGCACTGTAGTTATTGTCATGGATTCTTTTGTKTCAGACTTGGAAGATGGCTTAATTGTTTTCTTGATGTCAAACTTTTTCTTCTTTCGTGGCTTGGATACCGAAACTCCTTGATCTCTATGCTTCATAATGTTCAACTACATATCATGAGCCTAGGTAAACAACTTCTTCTAAGGTTGTTAGCTAGATTCCTATTAAAATGTTTTGGAGGCCCAATACATACCTTAGATGCACCTATTGATTGCATATTGTTCGGAGAGGTGATCTCTGCAATCCAGATTCAAACATCTCCACTGGTTGATGTATCAATGATGGGCTCATCTATTGCTTAGTATGACTCAGTCCTAACATACTTATAGTTTGAGGGGTGCTATAAAAGTGGATGAGGAATTCATGCTCAAATTTGTCCCAGTTGTCAAGTAATTTGTCGATATACCTGTAGAATGGGTTTTTCTTGAGAGATCGAACAAATTACTTAACAAGATAGTCACAAAACGTGCCACCATTGTTGCAAGTCTCAATAAAATGTGCAACGTGTTGTTTAGGGTTTCTCGTTCCATCAAATTGTTGAAATTTAGGAGGTAGATAATCTATGGGCATCTTCAAGTTATCAATCCTCTTGGTATGGTTTAGAATACGCAAWAGAAGATTTAGTACTCCTTTCATACTTATCATTTATGGCGTCCATGATGAAATCCTTCAATTGGTCAACAAAGATTAATCCATCTGAGGAGACTTGAATTRTTGTGGGGTCTCGCTTCTCTCATGTCTTCAACTTCAAATTTGACTGGAGCTTACTTCTCTAAAACTTTTGCTGATCCTGACGTATTTGAAAGCTCGAGATGTTTTAAGGCAGATTGACTTATTTTTCCAGCATTGTCAAGCCGATTTAGTAGTGGAACAATTGTGAGATCTTGCTGCTGAGTATGCTTTGCATAACTTTCCACCAACTTTGTCAGATTTGAAATCTATTCTTCAACGGTTGAGATGTCCACCATCATAACAGGCATAGCGGATGAACTTGTGGTTGGATCTTCATCAGCCATCACATCGAACTTTGGATCCTCTCGAGGAGTAACTGTCGCCGAACCTGAAGTATATCCGTTGTCAGCATGTTTAGACTTTTAAGATTTGATTCCTGCATTCAACAAAGACAGTGTTGTTCATATAGCAAAGCTGAATATTATTTTTCTTTCTTGAGGAGGAACATCCTTGAAGATGGGTTGGAGTATTTGAAGATCTAACCATCTGAGAAGTACTTCTTCATTTCTTTTCTTACATTASATGGCGCTCTCGGCTGCATATGCGGTTGACTTGACAGCAGCACCAATTATTGCAGACCTAAAAGGGGTAACCTTTGAGAWGTTGTTCTTGGGGGTCATTGATAAATTTGATTTAACTTGATTTGAAGGGAAAAGATGAACTAAAGAGATTGTGCCACTGAGCATGTCAAAATTTATTTTTAGGAATCTCTCAGTTACAAAATATAATAAGAAAACAAGAGAAATATATAACAAGCAATTAATTTGATAAATTTGATAAGAAAATATTATAATCTCTGAAATGTTCTCAAGTCAAGAATTCAATTCGTTGATTCTTCTTTTTGAAATTTTCCGATGGATTCGTAGCTTGATCTCGCAATTTGGATACATTGAAATTTTCCGAGGGGTTTGTAGCTTAATCTCGGGATTTGGACTTTTTGAAATTTTTTGAGAACTTTGCAGCTTGATATCAAGATTTTGAKAGAAATTTGGTTTTCTTTCTTCTAAGCTTCTCTCAATATAAATTCCTGAACCTCTTCCTTTTATACTTTGGCCTCTATTTATAGGYAAAGTGAATTGATTTGATTGCTTCACAAATAGGAGCAACGTAGCGTTACTTGATTCGCCGAGTTGCATCAATGATTCTATTGGTTAAACTTTGTTATACTTGACACGTAGCATCATTTCAATGTTGACATGTAGCATTTAAAATTAACTCTTGATAATTAAATAGATTATGAAAATTTAATTTAATAAAATTTTTAGATCTACAATTGTATCCATTTACAAATATCATTAATGTTGATTTTACTGAATTATGCAATACAATTTTAGTAACATTTTATGYTTTAAATTAAATTAAATTAAATTAATTAAATATGATTATTGACAATTATTTAATAGTGTAAGGGGATAAAAGTGTGCAAAAAAATTCTCATTATATTAAAATATTTTAATATATTATAGATTGTTAACATTTAAAATTATAATTTTAAATTAAACATATGATTGTTTGTGGTGAATGAACAATTTAAAATGAAAACGTTTGAATTAATTTGAGATAGAAAAGTACATCTCATTGCGTGGACTTTTGTTTCCCTTAGTGATTGGACTTTTTGTTTCTTCTTTTTATGAACTTTAACGGTAGATTTCCGGTAAATACTGCTAAATGGGTTAAAACCCGCAAAGCAAATACCTTTATTCCCAATTCGATCCCTGATTTGAACTTTTTTGAGTCAAGGTCTTTAGCTTTTTATACATTTGGTACAGTTTTCAACAATTCCGGGCTCATGGGTAGCAACACCTTGATTCTAAATTGACATCCTCGTACTGATGAATTGGATCTCCAGAATCTAAGGGCGAATCTATTTCTACCTAAGGATTTAGGTATGAAAGACTTAATGACTTAACAACGCCTAATTACTTAAAATTAATTGTTAAAGTTTGACTTGAGATAATTCCTAATTTAAAAGTAAATTTGATAATTTATATACATTAATTACACATTATCATTTGGTTGTGAATATTCAATGACTTAATAATGCTCTGCTTCAAATTACTACATGTCACTGTTTGACTTGATGCAATTTAGGAACGCGTTTAATAGTCTACATACATACTATATATATTAAAAATAGATTTATAATCATGATCTTTTGAAATCTTAGGAATAGTCTAATTATCAATTAATTTTTTAAATTCTTCTATGATTAATTCTTGAGAATTTGTCGTTATTCTTTGATCTTCAGTTGATCTAGATACCGAAATGCAGGTTGAAGTAGACCTCTTACAAWGACTAATTAATAATAAAAATTATTGACACCTAAAAATAACTGATGTCAAGGGTTGAGGCAAGAAGTAACAACTAGCCCGAGCAAGACCAAATCAAACATGAGTCTGAGGAGAAAGGAGTTGGAACAATTGAGGAATCAATGGCTAATGAAAATCAGGGAAAGAACGGACCATCGGGCGTCCAATGAGCAGAAGGAAAAAGTCAGTCAAAGCAGCAGCAATCGCGAAAAATCAAGAGATAGACTCTACTAAGGCCATAAGCACCTGACCGAGGATCCAGGGGCAYGATCAACTGAATGACCGATTGAGGCGAACATGGTTCCAGAAAATAGCATAGGAAAATGAGAATTTACGTAATGGCAGCCATCTTTCTTGGCCCCCAGCCAGCAACGAACATTGCACTGTGGAGTATAAATAAGAAGAGCAAAAATAGAGAGAAACCCAATCAATTGAACAATCGAGCAAATTATCTTCATTTTTGTTAATTTTTATCTATATTTTCATTACTTAGCTAGATGTATGATCAGTTTTGTGGTGTTAATCAATTTTTTTAATTTATTATATAAGTTTAATACATATTTTTATGTAATATTTACGAATTTGAAGTTTTACTTGCTTTCATTTACTAGTTTTATTAGGTGTTAGTTACTTATTGCTTTGGTCGCATAGTTTACAGATTTAGTAGCATAATTTACATCTTTATTAACATTCTGCTTGGCATATATCTTAAACTTAGCTACTTTAGTATGATTACAATTTACCTCACATCGGCTAGTATCATCTCCACTGAGCATAATCACTTGACTAATTTTAACTATCTTAATTGCATTTTTCTACTCTTTACTCTATATAATCACTTGGCTAACTTTAAATATTTTAAATGCATCTTTTTGTTATTTGGTCTTCTTACGGTCTATATTTGTGTTTCTCAGCTCATTCGTCTCTTAATTTGAGAAGCATGTTTGACTAAATATCATAATTAATTGGAGAAGCTCATTTAACTAAATACCGTAGCAAATAAATGATACTCAAGAGCACTAACTGTGTTGTTGATTTTACTGTTTTATAGGTCGTAGGTGCGGTTCTGGTCTTCTTGATTTATGTTCTGGAGTCAATTGAAGGTAGAGCCTAATTTTTCTGAAGCTGGCTTTAGACGAATGTTTTCCGTTTTCCCAAAGCATGTTGGGTAAGCTAGTGTTTCAAATACTATGGTTTCATTTGATAGAATCAAAGTCTAAGCATAACAGTGAAGACTAAAATCCAATAAGTATACATATGTCGAATTTTATCAGAAAGTATAATAATTAACCTAACAAAATAATAAGTATTATCATTTCTATAATTTCGTCTTATTTGAATACTTTTTACCTTAAATTTCTTCAGAATTTATAAGTCTTAGAATTACTCAAATGTAAATAAATAAATATAAGTGTGTATATATATATATATATATTGAAATTTATCTTTATTAGAATATAAAATTTATTCATTAACTATTACC
>MEJB01000001.1:5714862-5725158 GCA_001752375.1 Rhazya stricta | reverse complement strand
TCCAAATTAAACTTTTAATGGATTCCGTTTTAAATGTTTAAGTTCCTTGCCAAACAAAGTCACCGACCCCCATTCTGTAGAAAAACTTAGGCTTGTCCCCACAAATATTAAAGAAATAGTATAAGAAAATCTCCTGAATCATTTAATATCGAATAGAATTTCATCTCTATCAACCTCTTATCAGCATCTCCACCAACCTCTCACTGCTTTGAACAGGGTTCGGCCTGGAAGACATGAGGGTTTTGGTTCCCAAGCACATTTCAACCAAGAAAACTCCACAGCAAATGCCCAGTAACAGTGACTGGCTGGAATCCAATTAATGAGTCAAAAGTCCAGCAGAAGACCAAACTAGAATAATTTTTTCATTTTTCAAGTATAAAAGATTTCATGTAGCCTCCAGAAATCGAAGCATTTAGGGGAAGAAAAAACCCTTACATTCTGCAACCACTATCTTTAACCAAATATAGGTGCCCCAAGCGACGAGAACAACAGCAAGGACTAAGTAAAAAACCAAAATAGGGCAGAAATTACTGACTGGGTTTAGTAATTTTCATTTTCAAGTTTAATTTCAAAATCGTGCTCATAAACTGAAGACTAAAAAAAATTGCTCCACAAGATCAGAATGAATTGCAAATGAATCTTTGTTCATAAACTGAAGAGCTCTTTGTTCAGACACCTCAAAAAACAGTAAAGTTATACTCAATCCCATAAAACTAAAACAAAACCTTCATCATATAACAGGTGCGCACTGCACCCTAAATGAAACTAAGCATTTTAGAGCCTATGACTTGAGTAATTTTCAACTGTGGGCAGCAGGTGCTCCGCCAGCAGGGCGAGGTGCTTGACCTGGCTTGGGCAAATCATCCTGCAATTTTTTTTATTAACCATAAGTTCAACTCTAAAAAATAAGTAAATAAACAAAAAAGTCGGGCAGGTCCAATCTCAAATAACAAAGATCTCAAGTAGTTCAATGCATAAGAGGAAGGGAGAGGGCCAAGCTGCATAGCTTTCATGCATTTTCACGACAGAGTATAAAAGCAACAAGCAACGACAAATTTCTTTTTTGCAAAACACCKTTAGACAACRACCAAAGATTCCCGCAAGGTGGAATATCTCAGAACACCCCATTAAGAAATGGGCAGGTACCTTTGGGAACCAAAACCACAACTACAAGAGGAGGCCTTTCCTCATGAGAAATATGATCAGTTCTGGATTTCATAAACATCTAAAAGCAAGTGCAAAGAAACTAATAATGATGTATCAGAGACTAGCAATTTGTAAATCTTCTGATTTTGCATCAAAATGGCAAGCATCTAATTCACATGAGATGGAGAATAGAAAAGGGCACATGGCACRCAAACAACTTTGCACATATTAATAGATTCTGAAAGTTGAAAAACTAKCCGAAAATTCCAAGATGTGTTCAGACTCAATGGTACTTATCAATACCAAATCCAAGCAGTTCCCTGTTTCATTAGCTAACAAATAGACAGACTAAATAAGCCAAAACACATTAGCAACTCAGATAAGGAGATGAAATCATTCAAGGACTCAAAAAGTTAAAATTGGACAACAATCCACACACAATCATGCATGATTATTGATTAGCCATGGCATTAGTTTGATATGAGAACATTAATTCTGGAAGAAATAACAAACGTAGGGGCAGGTGTGATCAGTAAAGTTGCTTCCAATAGCAAGCAAACAAGTATTAAATATATATAAGTAGACCAAAAGGTCATCAAGATCATCAATAAGATTAGAGAAAAAATACCCTAGGGCGTCTGAAGCGCTGTGGAGGCTCACGGATCCTCCTATTTTCACGAGATCTRACCCTAACAACTTTGGAGTGTATTGCACAGCTGACACAATACATCATCTTCACATAGAGCTTGGGTAGGGTGTATGCTAGACAATAAGAAAAACAAATTAAATGAATAACCAAAAACCAACATTGGAGACAACAATATAGCTAAGAGTGACTCCAAATGCTTACACTCAAATGCACAAGCTTCCTGAACATCTCTTACAGCAGCCTGCTCGACAATGTTCCTGACAAGGAACCTCTTGATGGCCTTGTCCTAGTAGAAATAAGCACAACATTGGCATCAATGTATTACAAATTAGAGTAGAAACCATTAAGTTGGACGAAGCTAAATGATGTTTTGATTGAGTTAACAATGCCAAACTCCAGGTTCACTTTGTTTACATCAAATTAAATTGTCTGAAAGAAACCATATCATGACTAGGTGTCAAAAACTACAATAGAATTATATGAAACAAAACTCTCTAATATCATTTCAACAGCMCATTGGAGAAAAAATAGAAATTTATACCTAATAACGAAATAATAATAAAATTGACGATTCTCTCCTCCAGATCCAATTATACACCACAAACATGTTAATTTTAAACGCAAATAAGACAAAGGACGGAAGTACCAAATACATAAATGGATTTGATCGGTTAAAAGAAGAAAATTAACATTAGGGCCACATAAACTAAAGAGAGTTAAATGAATGTCAAAATGCTGAAATTACCCAAATAAAACCCAATTCACACCCATTTTACAGCGTAAATAAGAGTAACCCTGAAAACAGAATAGGAAGATAAGTTCGGACCTTAGGGCAGCATTTTCCGCAGTTAGAGCAGCGGATGAACTTGACGTGGCCACGGCCATGCTTGTTGCGGCCTCCATTCCTTCTCTTGAAGGTCTGTAGCCAAATCAAATAAAAATCAGTTTAAGAAAAGGATTAATTCAGACCAATAAGTCATCGACAGAATGCTTCCATCGGATGTCGGAGCTTTACCATGTTGTTGCTGGAAGTCGTAGCGCAGTTCGGCACTGGGTGCTAGGGTTTAGTACAAGGAGGAGACGAGAAGAGTGAGAACAATAAGTAGAGATAGATTTATATAGGCCGAACCCTAATACCTACTTATTTTCCAAACGGGTTTGATCCAAAGAAGTAGGCCTGTCAATGGGCCGGACATGTACCCATTTTAACAATTCTGAACCCATTTAACAGCCAAATAATGAGGAGCCATATATCATTTCTCGTATAGTGGACAACAATTGCTGTCTCCTTTATCAATTAACCTAAACAATTAATTTAATAATTTATTATTTTAGGTTAGAAGTTGTTCTTTTTCAATTAATTGCTTCATTGTACAATTAAGGTTTTGTTCTCCCCTACTTATAAATAGCTACATTTAGTTATTTTTAAATAAAAATTTTTAAATTATTTTCAATTATTTTTAAAAAAATTTATCTTTTGAGTTTTCAAACAACTTTGTTTTAAGGGAAGTGTTAATTGTAACACCCCAAATTTATTTATGTAATGCATTTCTTCAGAATTTTTTCAATAATACTTATATCATATTTTAATATATTTTTATTATTTATATACCTTCTATCGAAAATATCAATTATATTTAATATAATGTTACRAGAAAAGGTCCAACATATGACATTCCTTTAATTTAGTATTCACATAGCAAGTGCCTTCAGTTGCTAAGTTTCTTTGGAGTATTTATTAGAACAATTTAAATAGTAAATTCTGTTTCACAATTAAATGGGATAATTTTTTAAATTTATACTCTTGTAAGATTTTTTTTTTCTTCATAATTTTTTTTTGGTTTAATTCCTTGCATCCTTGAACTCCGGGGTATATAACCTTCTAATTTTGATAGTTAAATGACTATTTACTAAAATTAGTTAGAATTAATTTGATTGTAATTCTTTAAAAGAAATAAATATAATTACCTAATAAAGTGTATATGAATCGAAGGACAATCTCACATGAATAATTTTTTGAGAAACGTGAAGCTCTTGAAAGATAATGAAAAGCATGTAAAAATTCCCCCAAGCTAGACGAAAATTGTCAAGTTCTTGATTTGACCTTACAATTAATCAAAGTTGACCTAACAACAATTCAGGCTGTCCAATTTCATCAAGTAAGAGAGGCATTCTTGAGGAGTCAAGGTTTGAAATGGAGGCATGAATTTAGGTAAATTTTATTATTTTAATCTCATGTAAGAAGCTTTGGATATATATATATATATTTTAAAATATCCATTTTATGTACCTTTGAACGTAAAACACTGGAGGGAAGGAAATAATTGGAAAAAACAAACTCTCCTATAATATTATATTTTCTAGCATTAAAAACAACAAGCACCAGTGGTCTAGTGGTAGAATAGTACCCTGCCACGGTACAGACCCGGGTTCGATTCCCGGCTGGTGCATGGGGCTGTGAAGAATAGAGCGCAACTTGGAAGACTTAGGGTTGTTCCGCTTCTCTTATTAGGGATGAAAATAAAAGCGCTTCAGAGCTCTGTTTTTTTTTCCTATTTTACTAAATCCAAATTCTTTTAAGGTTTTTAACGATTTTAGTTCTTCAACTTGATCCAAATTTCCATTTAAGCATTGAAATTACACATGAATTAAGTTTAAGGTTCTAAGAATTCATTGGACTATAATTCACGTCAATGGTTACGCAAGAACAATAATTTAAAACGAATAATATTGTTTTATAAGTAGGTACGCATAATTTCGTTATAACTAAATGAATTATATATAATAAAAATAAATAAAATAAAAAATTTACATGAAGAATAATATGCAATTAATAGGTAATAATTGTATAGTCTTAAGTGTGCACAAAATATCATATTATAATTTTAAGAGAACGTGAAATCAATAAAAAATATTATAATTATTAAAAATATTATAAGTCTAAACATACATGTAATGAACCTAGACTAATAAAGCAACACAAAAAATTAAAATTTATAACAAATATGATTATATTGTATCGATTTAATGACAAAATATATTTCTTATTTTATTCCAAACTATTTTCTTCACGTTCAATTTCTTGACCACTTTACCCATTTTGCTAACTCGACTAAAACCTTATGCAAATATTATGAATTTAAACACTCACAATAACAAAACTAAGCATAATATCATCCTAACAAAATAAACATAATAAATTAAAACATGATTTTGAATAATTAAACACGCAAATTCCATCTGACTTATCACAGTTGCAAGCGGTGCAAGAAATAGCAGATGATCGATTATAAATATTTGAATAGATGGTTGAACATATTCTTAATAAACATTTGAATAAATCGATCATTCAAATGTTTATTAAGAACATATTCAACCATCCCTCCATGCGAATGTCGATTATCCCATGCAAATGTCAATTACCTCTAATTTTATGATCGATTAATTGTATCCAATAATTTGCATTTGACAGTGACTTTGTCTATATGAAACTGCACGAACTCTTTCTGAGTGGTTAAATATGAATAATCAAGTACCTAGAAAGCACTAATCGACATGTGAGTAATTATCTATATACTGTAATTTGTGTAAATCGTCATCACAGATGGCCTCCGTGATAGACATGTTTATCACGGTGAACTTTTGTGGCAAAGCTTCCAAACAATATGCTTATCAGAACAGCATACCGTGATGGCTTGTCTATTACAATTCCCCCCTGTGATGAACCTTGCAGACAATATGCTAATCAGAGCATGTCACCTGTCACTGTTTGCTGCTCTGAAAGGCATATCGGGTGCTACCTCCATCACTGAAGGCCATCGTGATGGAGGTTGCATCCAATATACTCTTCATAGCATCCCACCGTGATGGCTTTGTCTATAACGATGTCATGTTGTGAAGAGAATATTCTGTGCTACTTTATCATAGCAAGCCACTGTAATGTACAATCGAAACATGGTGGCCTACCACTAAAACGCTAATAAGGCTATTTTTGAAGTCTAATTAGTTTGGACATAACAGCTATAGATTTGATATCATCAATATCATCCCTATCACTTTCATCAAAAAAGCAGGTAATCTAACATTGTATCATAATTATCAATTGTTTCCATATCCTTAGTCACCTGTAGTACGGCAATAATCCGTATGTCGAATTAGAAGACACTGAGATTAGAAATGATAGTGAATCAACCATTCAAATATATAGCACATTGGAAAGACGATTCCATGTTTCACATTGAGATTAGAAATGATAGTGAACAGATTCCTCCAGAAAGTGAAAAATTTTGCAGAGCTTGCCGATGCCAACAAGAAGAATCCTTGTGCAGATGGATTTTATCCTTCGGTTAAAGGGGTGAAGTTGGATGGTGATTAGTTGGAAGTGGAAAAGTTATTGCAAACCAGCATGGACTCAACAACTAGCCATAAATCATACGAGATAGTTTTCTACTATAATTTTCAATAAAGGAATTGTTGAACAGGCACTTTTTGAAGAAACTCAAAAAATTCGTGTAAAGTGATTAGGTTATTATACTTTTTATAGTAGAAAGTGATTAGAATAGTTATTTTTAATYATTTTTMCTGTTTAATTTTTTTTGGAGGAAGGAAAAATGTTACTGTATATTTTTGTGATTGAAGGAAATTTTTTCGATTTGAGAATAACATTTATTGACCTTAGATGTAAAACAAATGATTTTAAAATTGGGAACAAAAAATTTTTTAATTAAAAGTGTCAAATAAATGATATTTAAAATTGGGAAAAAAAGTTTTTTTAATCCCAAAGTATAGTTCAAATAGGACCTAAATGTCACGAAAGAAATTTAATAAGGGCTACGTGTAGATGTAATGCTGGTTACGAACCCAGTCTATTGGCAAGCTTACAAACATGTCTGACACAAAAGTAAATTTTTCTAAAGGAGAAGAAAGGGAAAAAATAAAAATAAAAGCACCTAGAGCATCACTCTTCGCTAGACTCTTTCTTTTTAATTTAGATAGAATAATTTGGCTAGCATATTCTATTAAATAGTTTTATTTGAAGAGAAAAAATTTATATAATACTTAAATGAGATAAATGTCGAAATTTAAAATTTTCACTGTAATTGAACATGTGTCTAACTCTCAATAAATACATATATATATGATAAAACAAAAATCAAAAATTTTCAATTAAGACAATGTCCTGCTCAATTCCTGGACTTCAAATATATAATCAAGTTCTTGATTTAATTCTTAAAAATTTGCCAAAATCGACCCAACAACTCATTTTGTCCAATCCCATCAAGTAAGAGAGGCCTTCTTGAGGAGTCAAAGGTCTGAAAGAGGGGTATGAATTTAGTTCAAATTTTACTATTTTGATCTCTGGGGAAAAAAATATGCCTTTCATGTTATTTTGCACCTTTTGAGTGTTAAAACAGTGGAGGGAAGGAACTAATTGGTCAGTTTTGGTTATTCAAAGAATGATAAGAAAACTGAGCACCTTCAGCTCTTTTTTTTTTTTTTTTTTGAGGGAAGCAAGTCCGCTTGTCTGTCCTCTTTTCCTGTTCATACTACATTTGCAGAGATAGAACACTTGCTTCGTGTTCCCAATTAAGAAGCGACGGGCACCAATGGTCTAGTGGTAGAATAGTATCCCGCCACGGTAGTTCGATTCTCGGCTGGTTCATGGGGCAGTGAAGAACACTCTGCAACTTGGCAGACTAGAGTCATTCCGCTTGTCCATTATATTAGATGCACGTAGAGCGCTTCGGAGCTATGTTTTTTTTTTTTTCCTTTTCTGAATCTTACAATACCAGAACAATTGGTAATTGGTCACCAACCCGTTAGTAAATAGTTGTTAAAATGAAGTAATTTAATTTAATTTAATATAAAGTATCTTATTAAAGTTAAAGGGACAGAAAACAGTAAATTTTTTAAATCAATTTTTTACTTTAGATTTAAAAAATATTTTAGTTTTAAATAATTATTTGGATAGGAAAATAGCACATTGCTCTCTTTTACTCTGCCACACTTCATCAAATCTGAAATTAAAACAGTCCAAGTAACCTCATTTCTTTCAGGCATTTCATCGAACAATGGAGGAGCTTCATCAAACTTTTGCCACTTCACATAGGCATTAATTACAGAGTTATGAACCACTTAATTGAACCCATTAAATTCCGCCAACATCTGATGGATGGAAACTGATTTTTTTCAAAAGATTTCAACAATTTAAGTACGCAATAAACAATTTAACGGCTATATATCTCTCCGAGGCCATGCTCATTTTAATTGAACAGGCTTGGAGGGTAGCTCCTTGAGTAATCAACCTTTGATTTTTTCAAAAGGTTAACGCTATTATATAAACATATTTTGAAGCTTTTTCTTGAATTGATACTGAGAAGCGTCCGCCTTGGTGCTCCGACAAAAATCCAGCCGACAAGTTTATTTAAACTCTTCAAAATTTGAACAGCTATGACCAGTAGTGTGTTTGTTTAAAGCAGATGATAGTTTGTTTTTAAGTRAATAAGATCAAAGTTTATAACACCATCCAAATGGCTCTTACTTTTAAAAGTTCATTTTAGTTTAGCTTTAAATGCCAACCAAATGGAGCCTTATTAACATATGATGGTCTTTCCTTCATACCTACATTKATTCCATCCAGAATGTTTACATTAGAGAGTTAACTTCCCTTGGATTATCAAGACTCAAGATTGGTCCGCGCATCATTCTTCTTGACCTCAGCGACTAACRCTCTCATGAACCCCAGTGGCATACTTCCATTTCATGACCCTCCATATGTTCTTCAGGTAGTCTGCTTKCACATTTTTGTACTGCAAAACGCAAATTCATACATACAAACTTCATATAGCCTACAAAATTTGGAAATGTTTACCACATGTAAAGCTAATCCCTGCAGCACCATTCAACTGTTGTGGAATTTGGAGCCGATAAAAGGTATTATGCAGTCCACCCATATCACAAAAGGAGTTATTCCAATTTATGGCTATTGCCGAAGTACTTCTCAAGCTAAATAGTAGCTACAAGCTTACCTGCAAGTAGTATGCATGCTCCCAAACATCCACCCCAARCAGAGGAACTAACGCTGAGCCTTTAGYAACAAGTGGATCCTGTGTCCAGAGTAGGTCAATCGCGAAAGCGTCCAATTTACCATACATATAACTGAATAATAGAAGCAATAACTTCCTTGAAGAAAAGTGTACTAAGTATTATTTTGTATCCTAACAGCTTTSAGAACTTCAATGGAGAGGATGCACTAGCAGACTTAGGAGGCGAAACATATAGTTTTTCTCCATTACAACCTAAGAGTAGAATGCATTACTGCACTGTAAAGTTCTTTTGACAAATTATTTTGGTCGAAATCAAGGATTTTGGTGCTCCATCCAGACGATATTAATGTTCAACATCAAATTGGTACTAATTGCAAATCAATTGGCATTGAAACGATACTAAAGATCACCAATCATTTTCATTACCTGATTCGCCGTTGTTTCAACCCGAAGCCTTTTAAATTCTGTATCCAGAGCAAGCCACTGTAAAGAACAGAAATAATTAAAGCTAGCAACACAGTAAATGCACAACATTGTAGACTGATTGATGCAAGGGATCAAAGCAAGCCACAAGAGAAACATAACATACCACCCATCCAGAACCCTGCAGAGCAGCCCCTTCGGCATTCATTGTTTGTATCAATTTTTCCAATGAACCAAACTGCGCCTGAATCTCATGACCCAATGAACCCTGCGGAGGCTCTCCACCTCCTTCCTGCCATTATATCAATAACAGCATAATCCCCATTTGACAAATGCATTAGAAAAATAAAACAAAAAATTGAACTCGATAGAGTAATTTTTTATGTCTAACTCAAAGCAACAGGAGCCAGATTCTTCCAGAAAATTGAGTGATTTATGTGACCTTAAAAAGTTCACCGCCAAAAAAGAAGAAAATATCAGTCGTAATGCGTCGTGAACGTAATAGAAAGAAGGGTATGGCGTAATATACCTCCGCCATTGAATTTGAGGGCACTTTGTAACTTAASGACGGTGGGGGAGTCTCCCTTGTCCATGGCCTCATCCAGCTGTTCGAGGGCCTTGTTGAAGTTGGTGACGTAAGTATTATGGTGCTTCTGATGGTGAAGTTCCATGATCTCTCCGCTTATGACCGGTTCCAAGGCTCCGTAGCTGTAAGGGAGATCAGGGAACGAAAAGGTCCGCAACCCCCTTACATTTCTAAATCTCAATACCTTTGGATTATTTCTAAGCAGATTTTTCTTGCCGATGAGTGTAAAAAGAGCCCTAGCAGATCTTCTCGCTGTTTCTATGCTGTGCTTCAATGCCTTCTGGGGTTGTCAGTGTGACAGTTGCAACTTTATAGTGCACAGGGAAGKWGAAAGTTCTGTTCGGCCATGTTTATCCTATTCGGTCGAAAACTCACATTGACGATCATGCCCTGAAGTTTCTCCAAATAGCACCGAGGGAGGCACATTATTTTCAATCCCAATTTTA
>MEJB01000001.1:5638397-5714686 GCA_001752375.1 Rhazya stricta | reverse complement strand
AAAGTCCCGTCCATTGGTAGACTTCCTCATGTGGTGTTTGTCAAACAATTATCTCGAGAGTGTGTGAAACAGATTATATGGATGAGATACTAATGCGGTTCTTTATTTTTGGAAGAGTGATACGAAAATTCCATACAAAGTTATCCTAAATAAATTAATGAAAATTGTTCATATAGTTTACATGTATAAATGCCTACAATAATTGATGAAAAAATTGCAAAAAAAGAATAAATTAAAAATTCAATTATTGATAAATATTCTAATTAAAAAGAAAGAAAAATAAAAAGAAAAGAGGTATATTAATTAATAGAGTAGTCAGATTCTATTTAGAGAAAGGGGAGATCATCCAAAGTCCTTTCGAGAATGAGAAATGGAACTCGCCAACCAACACCGCAAACATTCTAACCTCAACTTTCAAAATTACTATAAACTAGTTGAAAACTGCAGTAATTTTTTTATACCGGCCACAATACCCTGCACTCCACATGTCCAAAGAAATTGCAGAAGAGAGAGGAGGACCAACGCGGGAACGGAGGAGAAGTGGTTTGGGTGGAAGATAGAAGGTTTCCATCTCACTAATTGGGGACAACAATACTCTTGCCAATAAAATATATACTTGTACAAGCCTGAATGACAAAATTGCTCTACTGAAGATATATCCTTTAGCTATCATAATTACCAGATTGAGGCTTATAATCTATTGAAATGACCAAACTCGAACTCTTCTGGAACGTGCACAAACCCTTGCAGCGACATCTTCATCGCTGGAATAGTTTACATTGCATGCTTCTGAACTATAATGAATTAATTGATTCCAACTTTGGGATCATCAAGCGTGCAGGTCCTTGTTTGTATTCCATCCAGGGGCTTTAGCAACACCATCAGTTAAGATACTGCCTCCATTTTCAACACCTAATAGAGGATCTGATTCACTTTCCTTTGCCTTCAGCCACAGAATAGGAAGAAAAAATCAGCAAGATAGTTCCTAAAACTATAACGCAAACAAAACTATTAAAGGCTGAGCAGATCCTGTTCCCCTCTTTCTGTAATAATGCACGTAACTATTCAATATCTGAAAAATAAGAAAGTAATCAAGTACCTGAGCCAACTGTGCTGCTGCTGCTTCAGAGGCTTTTTGCTGGCCCTCTATAGTGCAATAATAAGAATAAAGTACCATTCCAACAACAGCAATCAAGATCCCAAGAATGTTTCTCCAGCTGAATGGGTCACGGAGAAGAACATAGCCGAAGGCCAAAACAAGACATGTTTTGAGATGTCCAAGGACTTGATAAGTGACTGGGGATGTCTTACCAATTACCAGGAAGGTACTGAAGTTCACAGAAACTGAAATTAGGCAGGAGAGAACAATGAATGCCTGCAAGGAACACACATAAGAGTTAATGTTTCTACAAATAACATGTTCTGGCAAGGAAAGAAGTTTTATAATGCTCACCAGCACTTGGGGGGTATATTTGAAGGCAAAAACATTCTGATTTGTCAGAAGTCCATCAACAAATGGTCCCGCTATGAACAGTGTGATTGCCTGATAAGGGCAAGATTGATACAGTAATTGGGTTGAAGACACCTTGAACTTCTTCTGGATGGTATTAGTCATCTGAGAAAAACTGGTTAAGATCTCCAAATAATAGACATAAAAACTATAGTTGAAAAAAAAAAACTCAGTTTCTTCAAAAACTCCCTCCTTTTTCCGTTGTAATCTCACTATCTTCTATAGCTCATCCTGCTGAGCATGGGAGGAGGWGGATGGTAAGAAAACCTTTATTTTATTTTATTTTATCCTCAACATTATTAAGGCAAAGGTCAGGAAATGTGAAAAGTAGAGCGGAAAATAATTCAGTTGAGGATACAATTTGTGCGATGCAAGTTGTAACAAGAGCAAGCAGAGACAGGACAGAACCCACAATATTGAGCTGCAGATCAGTCACAGTGGCAATCCCAACACCTAAGAGAAGAACGCCGAGTGAACCCTGGATATTTCTACTGCAAATTGTGGTTGACACTATATTAATATGTGAATTAAGAATGATCTCCAATAGCAACAGATCAAAAATAAAAAGTAAAAGACTAAGGACAAGAAAGGAGACATCTGCAGCAGAAAGGTAATAGGAACATCATATTAYTGCAGCGCTCAATACCCACACGATGTTACGCATAAAGATGTTTAAGGATGAATACTCAGTTAAATAAATAATTAGAAGCACTAGATCAATTCCTAGCTCAAAATCCAAACAAGCCATAGTTGGTAGAGCCACACAATCTTTTTCTTAGGATTTCTTAAAACGGGGAAAACATAAGGATTTTATAATCACAACCAATTTATTCCAACTTTTAGATGTTTAATCGCAGTATAATTGCACACCATGCAATCTGTTGTAAGACTGGTAAAAACAGCATTGTCATGATTTGCAGTTACTACAACATCTGACAAGCCAATACATAACAGATATCTCTAATAGGTTTGGTTCTTTCCTCCTTTCATGAAAGTGCAACTTTCGCTCAGGTCAGAACTTGCTCAATATGTTCAATTTTGAAAAGTTTGAGATTCTTTTCGTTCAAAGTAAAAATTGATGTACTTATACAACCATAGAACACTAAAGTCTAATTTTCCAAGAGAATAGGAACAATCTGCAAGAGTTCCTTTCCCATCACTATAAATAGTATTTCCAATAAGCTAGTTTTATGAGTTGGAATATAATTCAAATGTCAATTACTCACTATGGTCCTCAATAAGTATCATTTTGGAGGCCCCCCTCTTTTATTTGGGGCTTTAAATTATCTGTCATGTTGGAAAATCAAGAAGGTATTTATTATTATTCTTTTCCAGTTACACTCTTATCATTTAGTCCTCTGAATTATCACAGAAGTTGGTTTTCCCTACCCAATATCCAAAATAGTCTTATTCTTTTCCCAACATAAAATTTTCAAATTGAAAAGAATGAAGAATTTGCCAGAATTCTTTTGGAGGGAGCATGGAGAGGGTGGAGCACAAATTAATAATGAGAAGTAATTTTGATTAAACCAAAGAAAGGGTAGCATAATCCTTTTACCCCCAAAACCTTAAAGGACACTTATGAAGGACCAGATGGAGTAAAATTTAATATTCGAAATAAAACTATTCAAAATTTAGAAAAGATTTCACATGGAATGACATACTTTTTAGAAAGTAATATGTTAATGAGGTACTAATAAATGAGAAGTACAGGGTAGAATAATCCTTTTACCCCCAAAACCTTAAAGGACCCTTATTAAGGACCAGAGGAAGTAAAATTTAATACTCGAAGTAGAACTATTCAGAGTTTAGCAAAGATTTCACATGGAATGACATACTTTTTATAAAGTAGTATGTATATGTGCCACAGCAAGATTTTACTTGTGTCCTCCTCCCTATTTTTCACTTGAAAGGTCATTGGTGCATATGCCCTAGCTAGAAATTAAAGCATGTTTGGGCAAACAAAGAACAAACTACACCCACCTTGGTTTCAAACTATCATCCGTTTGGTAGAGAGATATAATGTTTGTCAAGAAAGAAAGGAGCAGTTTCAAAGTTAAAATAACATAGGTCAGGAAAGTTAAAATAACATAGGCGTTAACCTGAATTTCTTCCTGAAAAAGAGAGTTTCCAAAAGCACTGTACATGGAATGATTGCCAGTTTTGTCATCTGCAGTGTAATGATCAAGCAGCAAAAATCTTCAGGGATACTCCCGAATGAACAAAGCAGAAAATACTCATGAAACAGACGTGAAATTAACAAAGTTAACCATTAACTTGGAAGAACTTCAGTGGACTTTGGGGACATTCAGTAAGTTGCTGAGTAGCAAAACAAGTAGGTGTTTTGGTAATATAAATATGTAGTATGTTCTGCTAACCTTTCACAGGAAAAATTCTCAGTACCGCACAATACATGCTATAAAAGCATAACCACAATATTTAAATAGGTTTGGAATGGTATCTATGCACTCCTTAAGTCTGCACTATTTAAGTCTGCACTATATGTTTTCATATCTTTTATAAAATGCTGCATTTATTATTATTACTACTCAAAATTTGTCTTTTTCTAGGGCTACATAAATTATAAACTCCCCCAGTTCATAATGATTTGCAAAAAGATTTGTCAGCGCTCAAAACAAAAGATAGATCATTTTGGGAAACAGAATCTGTTGTTAGCAATCACAGTGCGAACGCGTCACAAATATGAAAACAATGATCTGAAACCATGGTCTAGAAAAGGATAACAAATGAATTTTAACCTGATAAAAACCAACAGAATTGAAACCCAGGCTGAGATTCAGAAGCCCAATGGATGTTCCATTCAAAATCCCAAAGCCCATGACAGCTCTTGGATCGAAAGGCTTGTGCTCAAACAATTTCATCCATAATGCCACATGAAGAGAACAAAAGGTAACTAGAAGATGCCAGCTTGTCAAAGTTGTAGCTGAGGAGTGACATAATATAGATTAGCAATATAAAGCTATTATAACAATAATGTTTTCAATTCTACCAGAAATTTTTAGAAAGCAAAATGTCAAAAAAGTAAAACAATATGAAGAGACACTGTTGGCATATGTTTCACCAGCATGTTATCCTAGATCAATGATTTGAAAGATGAGAACAAATTGACATTAAACACTACAACCTCGTAGCATCTCCTCATGTTATAAGTTTACCTAAAGCTTTCCAATGTAAGAAAAAGACGTGGTAAAAGATGTCATGCAATGATACAATAAATAACTTAATAGGTTTCCTAGATGTCTTGATAGACATTGCTTTACCAGATTACMAGCAATCAGAATTTGACAAGAAGATTTAAAGTGCAAGACCGGGACTTTGTCTGCAAATCAGAAAGCATCTTGGCTAATATAAGCTTCTGATATATCACACGGATATATTTCTAATAGAATTGTAGTTAGACATGTACTACAAAAATAATAATAATAGTAGTAGTAGTAATAATAATACTAATACTTGTAATAATAATAATAATAATAAAATGAAAGACCGGGACTTAGTCTGTGTGTTCAGGAGGAATACGCAATGAGAAAGCACCATGACTAATTTAAGCTTCTGATACATCACATGGATATGTTTCTAATATGATTGTAGTTAGACATGTACTACAAAAAAAAAAATAATAATAACCAACTATCAAATTCGTTACTTTAGTAGTACGAGTTGGTGTGACATGTCAAAAGGAACTGACAGTATTGCCAAAAGCCTCAAGAGTCTTAGACACATCTTACTGGGAAAATTTTTTACTTTTGAGAGGGAAAAGAAGAAGAGAGACCAGCCGCAATTGAAAAAATATTCAATTCAGAAGGGATACATATCTTTCCAGGTGATGCATACAGACAAAATATGATAAAAACAGAAGAATCACTTTATGTTGGAATTTATGCTTGTCATAGACGGTTACTCCTGATATTCACAGTATTTCAGACCAAAAAAGCCAATTATTAGATAAGGCTCTTTCTGCTGTAACTTATAAACTACCAGAGAGTGAACTTTAAGTTTATACTTTCTGCAATAGGCTTCGAGGGTGTGATTAACGTAAAATTGTCCYTATTAAAATAGTGAAAATGAAGCATGATTACTAGAATATTTAAGAGGAAAACAACATGAAAATGTATAGAATATGACAGGCACTAGATCATCCATCCCAAATTAAGATTCCATTGCATTATACATAAAAGTTTCCAATCATAGCATCTTTTTTTGGAATGCTAAATTAGAAATTCAATCTAAGGTGACAAATATAAGTGGCTTCATTTAATTACACGCTATTTAAACAATAACTCTAGATCGAACACCATTAGTATAAAATTGGTATAATTTAAAAGCTTACCAAATGTAAAACCAAGTGTACTGATTAATGCCTTATTACAGATCACAATTGAAACTGATGAAACTACGGATAAAGACAATGCTCCAATAGTTCCCAGCTGAAACCGCTGGCCGTCACTCATCTTCACTGCTACCTTAAAAAGCTTATTCGCTATCAGTCTCAATATCTACACATCCACAAATCACATTTTCATCAGACTCTCACGAAAATCACATAAATGAATTACCAACAGCCATCCTGAAGAAAACCAAAACTCTTACCTCATCTCTATATACGCGCTGAAACTTGCAAAATTAAGATAAGGAACACAGAAACTACAACATCAAAACCGAACTACGATTCAGCAAACAATTAAGCGGAGAAAACCGGAATAAATAATCGATGCGAGGCATTATCAGAACCCTAGATCTGCTACTCTAATTTTCAAAAGAAAAAAGAAAAACAACAACGTAATTAACGTATCCACTTACAGAAATGTGATCGCGTTGGTACAGGAATCTGAGGAGAAATGAATCAGATCACTGAGATTGAATGAAAAGAAATGTAATGAAGAGGAGTAGCACCCAGTGGGACGAGAAAGAGTTCAACGGAACGCCGAAAAATATAGTATTATAATTGTATATTAATATTTTGTTTTAAATGATGATAGGCATTGTCTTAGTACTTCAAGTAGAATTTAAATAATAAAATAGAACAAACCTGAGGAATGAGGAATTTGACTTTTATCAATAGAGTTTGTTTCCGGCTGGTTTTTTCAATTCTTTTAGCCGGCGAGTCATGTGAGGAAGCCGGATTGCATGGTGGGATTTTAATGCGAAATATCTGAAACGGAAATGGAGGAGAAGCGGAATGTGCGTCCTGCGAGTGTCTTTTGGTTTTTGCTTCTTTTTCTTTTAGTTGAAGATCACCATTACAACGCAGGTGACATCCTCCGTCCTCGTACTGTTAAATATTTGGCCTTTTTTCCCCCTCTTTTTGGTATTATTATAAAAAGGTAATAATATAGTTTAAAATAATTGATAAATAGATTTGACATTTCTTCTAATAAGATTAGACCTTATCATCATAATTTAAGTCAAAGTTGAATTGATCTTACCGAATAAAAATATCGTTTAGTCTAACAAAAAAATAATTCTGGAGCACAACTTGTAATTTTATATAAGCATGTGTTATATTTTTTTTATTACGTTAAGTGAAAATTTTATAAGTGTCTGATTTGTTATTATTATTTTAAAATTTTCAACAAATTTAGTCTTAGGAAATACAATGTTCAAGCCAACCAATGACTCATAAATACCATGTATCAATTTAATTCTTAAAACTAATCATATTCACCAATTAATTCGTATAATCCAACCCCATTACAAATTAACGGTAAGAAAGGTAGAAGTTATCAATACTTCATCCTCCAAACCGCTGGTTATATAACATTTCTCTTAAGCAAATACGTCATTAAATTCCATGTTTCTTTTTCCATTTTTTTTTTTTTTGCCATTCAAAGTATAAAAATGAATTAAYATAATTTTATGAATTACCAATCATTCTTTCAATCGTAAGACATGTTTTTATTTCGAATCTCTTGATAGCCATTCAGTACATTTTATTCTACTCAAATTATTTCTAATTTATTTCTTATAAAAACGTTCGTAATTTATTCTATATGCTCAATCATTTTCCTTTTTCTTTTTTGTTTTTYTTTTKATTAGAGTTCTTTTCCTATTTAAGTAGTGCATTTAAGAAAAAGAAAAGAAAAAAAGAAGATAAAAGATATGGGCAGCTTTTTTGGTTGTCAGCCCAATTCGTTGGCGACCTTTCCGAATAATTTATTTGTCCAAGTGGAGTCTGACTTTACGTGGACTTCACATGGGCTTGGGCTTTCGGTTGCTGCTCATTGACGTACCTGATTCCATAATTCTTCTCTAACGTGAAGCCACGAATGCAAGTCCTCCCCAGCCCCCAAGCCGCAATCCCCAAACCCCCCATTTTCCCTTAATACAAAATTCTGTTATAGATCCTTTAATTAAATAAAAAAACAGCCATGGATGAAAAGTTATGGAAACTTCTTTATGCCCCCCATTCATTTTATTCTAATTTATCTTCTTACCTTACTAATTTTCTTTTTCAATAAGTTTCTAGGTGAACTTAAATACTTGGTGCATTATGAATTAATATGTTGTATGAAAGAACAATTCGTAAGCATAAATAAAACTCACTTATATATTTTGCATTTTGTAGGCCTTCAAGTAATTGATAATTGGAACTAGTAGACCTTGTTCTTCCTAGGAGGTTAGTGTAATTTATCCAATATAAATCTTTATTTTTCTAGAATGCAAGACCTAAAGAAAAAAAAGTATTGTTTATACAAATAAAACAAAAGGAATGTGAAACAAATGTATTAATCTTATAATTTGATTGTGATCAACAACTCTTTAATTTTTTATCCGTGAATTTATGGACCTCTTTCTCTTGTGCTTTGTTTTCTATTTATAAACAAAGAGAATTTATTTGATTGATCGAAGTTACACTTAGAAACGATATGGTGTCACTTGATTCGTCAAACTTCATCCTTAATTTTCATTAGTTGAACCTTATCATCCTTGACACATTTCATCATTTTATTGATTGACATGTCACATATTTATCAATTTAATGAGAATATTTAAAATTAAYTTTTAATTATTTAAATAAATTATAAAAATTTAATCTAATAAAATTTCTATACAAATATAATAAAGGTTTATATATTAATTGAAGTAACTATTGAGTCAATTTTATTTAGTTACGCTGTTATGATCAAATTTGAACCTCTTAATTATAAATAAATATTTAAATCAAACTRCACATTAATAAGTTTCCCTCACATCTTAAATGATACTTTTCTATTTTCTTTTTAAAGTGTGTCGCATTACATTAAAATATGCATATCAAGAAAAATAATAAATTAGTATGAATATAATATTTTTATCATCACTATGAAAAAAAAAAGATTAATTACATGAGGTAAAGAAGATAAGATGGAAAAAAGAAGACAACTTTGTAAGTTTAGCCAAGAACCTAACAGTATGAAACACTTACTGAGTTGGACTATTAAGATTCAAAATAAGATATTATGTTCAATCATTRCTTATGATATTATGTCGAAAAAGCTCTGAGTTAAGCATTCTCCGAATAAAAATTACGCTCTGCGAATGCAGCTCGTGTCACTCCAATTACTCATTAAATGAAAATATCCCGTAATCAAACCAAAATATAATTGGGCCACGACAAGTGATAAATTTAACAAGTTACAAATTTTTACGGTGTCATTTCACTTAAATAAAAAATGATAATTRGAGAAATTCAAAGAACGAGTTACATTTGATCACTAGGTAAAAGCAGAAAAAAAGAAGATGATGGAAACATCTGATAAGAATTGCCGTCCAGTAGTACTCAGCGGGATAAAAAGCTCCCTTGAATTACAACAATTGACTCTCACATAAATCAGGTCAAGCGGGTGTTACTCAGCCACCGCAGCTTTGAAAGGCCAATTCTTAACCTTCCACTATTTACCCAATTAATCATGACTTTTTCCTTTTAACTTTTGACTCCTCACGCAAATTTCATACGCAAAAATATACAGTTTTTTACTACAGTACTCTGGGGATAATAACTTGTAAAATTAAAACAAAAAAGAAATTTAATCTAGAATTGACCGCCTTCAAATGTCTGACCAAACTGCCAATTAGCAGGAGCCACGCTGTAGCTCGTCACAGTTCTACCGTCACTGGTGGTGACCATAAATGAAAGGCTTTGTCCATTGAGGTAGGAGTTGCTCTGCCAGTTCTGTCCCCAGTTTCTTGACATTCTTTGCCACCCTGTTCTGGACCCTTTGATTGAAACTGCTTGGGCATCTCCTGCACCTCCGACGTTGGTGATTAGAACCAAGTTGAAGTATGAGTGGCCGTTGATTGTAAACCTAATGCCTCCTTTCTTGATACAAGGCACCCTGTCCATAACAAGAGATAAAAGAACATCATTAATTTGCTCACCTTTTGTCRTATTATTAGGTCTGAGGATTGTGTTCATGGGCTATGCTCTTTTGTAATTCATGTAATCGCATACCCATTATGACTATATTTCAATTTTTTATTCTTTTATATGTATAAATATCATTTTATAATCATTTATATCGTATAACCTATCTTTTATTTATCTTATTATTGATGGGTAATACTCATTTTATGAGATTATTTTTCTAAATTTAAAGTAAATTAATTTTCGATTTTGGAGAATACAGTCATGTCTCTTGGGTAGTTGTAACTTTCCTGACTATTGCTATAATTAACTGTAGTCGAAGGTCTAGATTTGGACAATAATCTATGTACTTGAGCGGAAGTCATTGTCTTGTTCCCATTCTATTTGTACGACATTCTCTTCATAGTTTCCATGAAGTCCAGAAATAAGAACTTGAGAAGAGATTTAATTAGCAGTAGTGTACCTTCTGTAAACGACTGGGACGATTCCCGCACGATAATGCGCAATTTTCAAGAAAGCGGGCTCGGCGAGGTCAAAGTGCTGGAGGGGAGGATTGCACCAGCCACCGTCGTTGTTTGGTAATGCCAAGTTAGGTGGGCAGAAGTTGGTGGCTGTGACTGTGATGGTGCCGCCGAGACACCACCTTGGATCATCGTTGCATCTCATTTCAAAACACGCTCCACAACTTAAGCCATTGTTGAACAACGCTGTGCTGAGAGCTGCAGTACTCGTTCCATACCCTTGACTGTACAAGTTTCCATACCCGCACGCTCCTCCTGCAAATTCACGTAATTTATAGAATATGTCACCAAGTCTTTCTGTATATGATCATCGAAAGAACTCAACAAGAGTCTGTTTGATGGTTCTGCGGAATATACATGTCGGGTTACATAATGGATTAAAATGTTGTATCATTCTTGAGCATGGGACGATGTTCGATTTTCTCATGTTTATAAATAGTAGTACTAGCTAGATATTACCAAAAAGGGAAATTGAATTCTCACCCATTGTCCCAGAAGCAYCACCACCACCATAGAAGGTGGCATGAGCATCTTGCCAACCTCCATAATCCGCTGAAGTACTATGCAATTGTAGCATGAAGAAGAAGATGAAGCAAGAAAGTGTTTGAAAGGAAAATACTTGGAGGGCTGCCATTCGGGATCTGAAACTCGAGAACATGTAAAAAGAAAAAGTGCGAGGAATGTGTGTAGACTAGAAACTAGAAACTATGAGTTTTGAGATGCTTGTGGTGAGGAGATTAGAGCTGGGGTGTAGTGTCTATTTATAATGAAAGTACCGAGTAAGTAAAAGCAGAGTTGCTTGCAGAGGGAGACAATAGATGGGGATGATAGCCGGCCAATCTCCACGAGGGGTTTCAACTTTGGAGCTAAAGAAAAATCAGCAGCACATGCCAATGTTCTGTTTAGGCCATCAAGTACCAACCCCTTGTATTTGTGGGTCAGATTGTGAGGCTTCCACATGCACTCTCCGTCCATTTTGTTTCTTTGTACTGGGTACAATATTTTCTGTTTTGGCCACAAATGCATATGGTCATAATACCCCTTATTAGAGGTGATCAGGCACTTATTTATTATATGTTGCAAAGACAGATGGACGCCAGAATTTGATTTGATTCTCAAGATTGGTAGAAACCGGATAAGTGAGCGTCTCTTTATCTTGTTTAATGTCTCTGAAAAGTTGAAATTAAGCAATTATCTGGTGAGAGGGAGACAAATGAAGCATGGACTGACATATTTCTTAATGGAACCCTCTATTTTAAATGAGTTACTAATCCGGCAACGAATTGGATATTAATTTCTCTGCAACTACCCAGTCCCATAATTTTGAAGTCACRCGTTTTAATTTTATTGTTGTGATAATTTTCTTAACAAGTGTAATAAGTAGAAATTGAAACATCGATTTATAATTTAAGAATAAAGTATTGATCTAATTATATCTACTCAATTCCTCAATAAAGCATAATATTCAGATGCCTTGATCATTAAAGTGATTAATATCCTCTTTTTGGTAAGGGTTTGAGAGGATTTTCCAGATCAAACTCATGCATGTTATGGTTGGCAATTCTCTCCTCGTCCCATGAGGCATCTAGGATGGAACAAATTCAGGAATTGGCTAAAGTTGGTAGCGTTTGCCTTTTGCATGTGCATGTTTGTTCTTGATTGTCTAATTAAACCATACTTTCACCCACTCAATCAAGTCAAAAATTTCATAGCACCTCCCACCGCTCCCAAAGTCTGCTCCAGCTTTCAAAAAAAGCATAAGTTCCGGTTGTTAGTCGTCGGGTTTTGGAGCCATTCATTCAGACTCTAGCAGCATATAAAAAATTTCTCTTAAAAAACTACAACAAAATGACATGTGGTCTCATTAATAGAGAGAAAGTTAGATTAAAAATAATAGAAAATTTGGATTGAGGTACGGAGAGAAGGAGAGAGTAGTGATGATGGATGAATCTGATCCCTGGTTTGATTTAAAGGGTTTCATAGGAAGGGAGAAACAGACATCAAGACCTGATATGTTTTGCTTCTGTTGCATGTTGGGTCACAACTCACAAAGAACGGCCACCTTACATAAATTCATCCAACCCCCTCTTTTTCTTCTACTCCTTCATTCTTTTCTTAATTTTTAAGAATATGAATCGAGCGAGAAATCTATAAAAGGTGAAGTCAAAATGGCTTCAACAGGAGACAAAGAAAGAATAATACATCCCATGCATATATCGAGTCTGGTTCTTAATCCTTCACAGCTAAAGAAAATAAAATTTTTACTTTGTGCAGGAATTTCTGGAAGATGTCATTGGGGGAAACATTAGACCTATTTTTTTCTTGCATTATTGTACGAAAAAAATTCTTTCTTTGGCTTCCAACATCTTCCATTGATATGGCTTTGTATCTTAATTTAACTCGTCTTGTCCTACCAGATTAAAAAAAAAAAAAAAAAAAAGGGGGGGTTAGCTGTGAAACTTAAGGCAACCCCGATCTGGCTTAAGTTTTGTATAAATGATCTCAGGTTCTCATCGTCTTTGTATAAATGACCCACCACGTTAAGAGCATATGCGGTTCCCGGGAGAACTGGAGTTTTTTTCTTCATAAATCCTTTTCACCTACAGAACCACCAGCAGAACAAAGATCTGTTTCTTGAATGAGTTTAAAATACCTTAATTACGAGCAAAATCTTCGAATTTCAGAACAATTTGGACAAACATAGAACGCATGTTTTGTCGGTTTACGGCTCTGTAAGACGTGCACTTCACAAACGCGTCTGTGATGCTTCATTCTGCAATCTGGAAAGGCAAAAAAGTAATCGAAGTTGGGCAGATTAAGGTATCAAGAAGACGTTTGTCTGATGTGAGAAGAATATACCGAGTTAGATCTGTGTCTTCTCTTATAGAACTTTAAACATCACTTCAAAGATGATCGTGGTGTGTTCTTGCACTACTAGTTACTGATTGTGTGAACAAAGAATTTTAGAACCCATACTTAGTAAAGAATCAATCATCAATAAACATTCTCCAAAAACCACCCAAGGTATACCATTTTGTTTCAACTTCTATGGCATGACCAAGGCATTTCACGAGGCAAACCGCATAAGTCTTCCAAAATCCACCATTTTCCCTCTGGTCTCCAATTTTCAACTAGGCTGCATCACTGTGATGTGATATGTCCTTGCCAGATAGAGCTTAATAGCCGTATCTTCTCAGCTTTTGAGGCCAACATGGYGTGGAAGAAACAGAAATACGAAGTTGGATGCCATTAAGAGCTCACCGTCTGAAACACCATTAAGAAAGCACAAACAGAGACCTCATATCAATTGTCTTCGTCAACAACTTGTTTAGGCTTCGGGGTCTGTATCACAATAAATGTCACATGATCAACAGTCTTATGATCAGACATCGTTGTCCCAATGATCACCAATTACACAAGCCTCGTTCCGGAGGAGGGCCGAGGACCTTAGCTGGTTTCTTCACAATCTCAGATGTGAGAACCAAAACAAGTGAATCATTACAAGATCATGTGCTGAAACAGAACTTAAAAGACTATTCTGTATGTCCCAGATATTTGAGAACCAAATCACGCAACCATTAGAAGATAGTGTCCCTATGGAACAAAGATTAGGTCTTGATAAATGATCATGGTAAAAGTGAACCCTGGAAGCCAGGCGCACAAAATTCATTTTTTGCCGCATATGAACAGACTTCAGGTGTGAGACAAATCGAGTTCTTTGAGGCATGTATACCTAGTTAGATTTATGGGAACTCAAAAGAGGAAAATGCAGCAATTACATTCAATCACCAGTAGATGGAAAGAGAACTTTGAATTAGCTCATTTTCTCCCTAATTCAATTGAAAAGAGTACAAATTGTAAATGAATAACACCATTATTCATAAATTCCTTTCAGCCATAATTTCTGTTTCTCAATTATCAGCTCTGTTGAATGAAGAAGCCAACAAAGAAAAAATAATAATAAATAATAAGATGCTAACCTGCAYCCTGTAATCCTTTTTTCTTCAAGAAACGGCTTACAACAAAAAAWGGTAAAACCTCTGTATTGTAACACCACATGATGTGCTCCAATTTCTTTCTTCACTTTCTGGGTTTCTTTTTGGAAGTAATTCAAAATTCAACACATTCCAGGATAGTACACAGATGACAACTTGAAAGCTGTAAGGTCCTCAATGACTTGTCCTGATGTAATCATTTGTGAATCAGTGTCTTTCCAATCACTATTGCAACCCCAAACACGAACTGCAAGCCTTCGACATTTTGGAGAAGGTTGCCTCAGGTAAGTTTGGTACCACTCCATAACGTCTCTTTTCTGAATGCTTCTAAGTTCCACTGCTTCCTTCTCAGATAAGTCAAACATATACCTGAACAGGATTAAAGAGTTCCAAAACTTGACTTTGTTTTTACTGCCTCAAGATGTCTTTAATGCTTTTACACAAACTACTAAAAATGAATCCTCTGTAATGAGTTTTTCTAAGCCTTCCTTACAAGGCCTGCCAACAGATGTCTATAGAGTTAGAGGTTCAAACCCAAGAGCATGTAAGCAGGTGTCTAAAAATGAAAAGCATCCAGAACAACAAACTGGTGGAGGGAGAAGAAAACAAAGGCCTCTATGGGGGCTCTGCATCTTCTAATCCTCTCTGACAATCTCAGCTATCCTAGTAAAAATGTGACATTCATCTAATTATTACTAGAGTAACATTAGTCAGCTAACAAGGTTAGAGAAGAAGAGATTCTGAAGGAGTTAAATAAGATACACGTCCCATTACTAGTGCAACAGRAGTGTACTAAAGAATGTACTAGAAGATCTAGGCCATCCACTGGTGGGCTTTCAAAAACACCAGGCTTCTAAATTTTTCTAAACCCCTTGCTGCTGGTAAACCTAGCCCTCTGTTTCCCATCCCTCCCTACCTCCTTTCCCTCTCTTCCTTCAAAAGTAATTTCTGACACTGTCCAATATACACTAGTGTTTGCCCCCCAAGTTAATAGCTGTGGTTCTTTTCCAGCTTATGTCCGTCTGTAGATACCAAATCCATGTATGTTCCCATCAAAAGCCATGAATAGAAGGCTATGAATCTCTTTGCAAACCAGCTGATAGGCATGAGAATAGCTTACCTTTTGTCAACTATTTGACCCCAGAAACGATTCGTTTCATAGGAAAGAGATGGATCTTTCTCCAAAAGCTTCGCCAATAAACCACTCTTGTAATTTTCAAAAGATTCATTATCAAGTGCATCCTGCCATATAATTCCAACACAGAAATGGTTATTACAAAGATCTTTAAAGTCAGTAAACACAGAAACACAGGCAGAGAAACCTGCATTTCATGTAAGATACCACTAGGCAAGGTATAATACAAGTAAATGTGGACATTTAGATTAAACGTAATTACTTTTTTATTAATATAAAATTGGATACTCTGTCTTAAACTGAATGCCCACAAATGTCAGGATGTCCTATAGTGTATGTCCATTCTCCTAATTCCTGAACATAATTTCCATCTAAAGTCTAAACTTCTACYGCCAACTTCCTTAATTTTAAGGGATGCGAGTCTATTAATCCATAGGTCCTACCATTAAGCTCATTCATTATTCAGGATGAGGTGGCAATTAGGACATTATCAAATGCTCTTCTAAATTTGTGCCATGTCAGATGTGTACATTCATTTTCGGACACAGGGAGTATTAATTTTAGGACCCACGAAATAGAGATGAAGACAGTGAATTTTAGTAGTATTATTTTTTATTTCTTGAGCTGAATGAAAATTGACCTACTTAATCATGGGGAAATATCAAATTACAGCTGAATGGCATCCTATCCTACTCAGAAAAATCTTCAAACTGAAGATGGAAATCATTCAATACAGATATTTCACATTACAAGTATGACAACCAAGACAAGAGGCTTACCAGCATCTCTTCCATGCCATTTATGAAGTTATCAATCCTCCCTTGCAAGTAAACAGGGTTGTACTCGGAAGATTGAACACGAAAACAGAATCCCATTACCCGGTATGTTACTCTTGAACTACAGTCAACAACATAGCCCAGCTGCTCCTTTGTCCTATTTTAAACATGATTGCAGAAGCCAATTTAAACAAAAAAATTCATGTGAACTCATACTATGGAAGCAATGTTTCTATCTTCATATATAGATAGACAGACGCCATGGTAATATGATCTCATGCTGTATGAGATCTCAAAACTGGTAAAGAGAAAATAGCTTGTTTAAAATCTTCAATGCTTCTAATACCTCAGTTGATTGAAAAGTGGCTCATCCACAATTTCATCAAACAGATCAGCTAATGCTTTTAATTTAATCAATCCAGTCCCTACTTCAGGTTCAATCTGAAAATATAGCTGCAAACAAAACAAAAGAATGACCAGATATTTATGAACACCTTGTGCAAATTGAGTGCTTCTATAACAAACCAATCATGAAGAGGTCCTTTTGTTCCAGATTACCTCGACAACCGAGTTCTTTTCTAGTTTGTTTTTCACTTTGACATCTCTAACTAGGTCTGCGCTACAAGGAAGACACATAACACATTCTCTGTGCCTCATTTCAGCAGGAAGTGGTGGTACAGAGAACTGACTTTTGAATATATTTGATAATAAAATGGCTTCTTCTTCCAGTAAATTGCCATGGCAAAGGCCCTCAATGTATAACTGCAGAAAGGAAGACCTTGCTATCAGATTCATGCTATATATTGTCAGTCCACATTGTCTCAATAGTGGATCATCATCAACTTTGTGATATAACCCTACATATTCTATCATCAGATTATGCCAGCTCAAAACTGTTGTCAAGGTGGAGATACAGGCTAATCAACATGGCTTACATACATGAGGGTAAACTTCCTAGCTTTATTGTTGCAATATCAGTACATAATATAAACATAATTGCTAACAAACCTTCATCTAAAGTAAATATCTAAACTTTAACCAGTTAGTCCTTGGAAGCATTTTATGAATAGCAGAGTAAGTTAAACACAAAGCAACACAGAGCACACATAAGTTCAATGCAGATAGTAAATAAAGAAGAAGAAGAGTGGTAGGACAAGAAGAGAATAATTCATAAAATCAAAGCGGTATCCAATGTCCTAATTAATAGACAGGCTAGTCAAGAAGAGAAACAGCAAAAAAAGGGGAAAAAGGAAAAATAAATCAAAACGCACCTGGGAAAGGAGACCTGGTATAAAAGCACTTAAATCAGCAAGACACAAATTATTCAGCATGCATAGCTTCTCTTCTACATCCCAGAAACATTGGCACAAAACTTGCAGCCTCAAGTATGAAGAGTGATTCAGTGGCTTCATATTTGTGTTTTTCAAAGTTCTCTCCATATCTTCTTTGATAACCTGCATCATCAGCCAAGTTTCAAAGCGGAAAGGCCAAATATTCTTCAACATACTCCAAACATATCAAACTAGACTTGAGACAGATAAACATCTGGAACAAAAAGCTAAGGTTTACACACTCCAACAGGTACCAAAAATTAGGTGTTACTTTCATCTGGCATTGAGCAGAAAATATTATAAAAATAATAAATCAAGTTACATATATTTTCATCAGCTATGGCATCATGGTCAAGTCCGAGGCGCCTTTTCTTTGCATCCCATGAATTACATTTACCCTTCTAGACCAAACAACACCCGAAACACCACAATTGTCATAGACCTCAATTTTCACATGGTTAATAAAATCTGTTCCCTCATTAAAGCAACAGTGAGATTGTAAGAACAGAAATGCAGTCTTTTTGTTCAGAAGAAAACATAATTGCGACAGAAACTGCACTCTTCCAAGTCAAATTGGATGAACAAAATGAAGCATTAATTTCACGTGTCCTCTTTGGCGGATAAACATGGTCAAGAAGTCTGTTCAGAATTTCGGGTTCGGGGGAAGGAAGCTGGTGGGTCCTTTTGCATCATTTCACCAGTATGCTTGCATCTTTTATTTTTTTTAAACAAGGGAATATTCTGTCTAAATATGCACTATAAACAATTAAATGATGCAGTTAAGGGAGGGGAAAAAAAATAATAGTCTAACACAAATACAAGTCAATCAAGAAAAGGGGTACTAAACCTTCATTTGCATTTGATGGCGTAAGTAATGCTTTCCTATTCTCCCCTTTTCACTTTCAACATATGAACCCAGTTCACTATATATGCTTCTTCACTCCCCACAACAAGGACATTCACCCAGGTAAGTGTCCGATTATTAGAAAACAATTGTCCTAACCTGTTATTCTCTTTTCTTCTGGTTTAGGAAGGCATTGATTCTTTTCATTCTAAAATATGAGAGTGGCGTTCATGCAAAATTTAATACAATATCACGAGGAAAATGAAAATGAAAATGAAGAGCACACAATATCACATTAACACATACTCCAAAACGATCTTCTTTCGGCGAGAATGATTTCGCTGTTGCCAGAACCTTGGATAAAAGCACTGGAAGCTTATCATTGAAACCATACAACTTCAGCTCCAGCTTGTCACCATACAAAGAAACAGAAGTCTCTAACTTGGCCACACTGGCCTGCAATAATTACAGTATAAGCTTTGTCAAATGACATGTCATAAGTAACTCCTGGAATTTTTTAGAGACCAAAGCAAACTTAACAAACAGAAATGTTAAGTCAGTAACCTGATAAACAGTCTCGTTAAGCTCATCTTTAAGAAGGTGTACAAATAATTCTGTCAGCAAAGCATTCCTCAGATCACTGCATCCCCCCTTTAAGGTGATGCGGAAATATGTATTAGCACGAGGAACTTTAAAAGTTTTGTCAAGCTTGTACCAGAACTTCATTAAGGGTTCATCTAGTATACATTTAGGAACTGGCACCTCCACCAGCTSAAAAGAAGATTTATCCGCACGTAGGGAAAAGTCACGTGGAATAAACTCATTCTTCACGGGGAGATGCAAGGAGGCATCAATTTCTGGAGGATCCTGCCATAGTTTCATTAAAGAAGATGGAATATCCTCTTCAGCATATTGTGATCCAAACCATGGCTCGTGTTGAAGATCTGAAGAAACAAAGAAAGACAGATGACAAAGGAATTAAGAAACCTATTTCTCTAGTACACAAGATACGAAAAGCAAAGTAAAACTCCATTGCAACAACACAAGAGCAGCATTGTTTATTATTAAAAAGAACCGCAAACTTCTCTCCTTCAGCTTTAGTGAATATGGTGAACGAGAAAAGATTAGCGACACAGCTAAAATTAGAGAGTGGTGGAAAGATTGACCACTTTTCACTATTTGCCTTTAGAAAGCAATAAAATTATGGAATATATTCTAACTACAATATCAATCAATCACCTAATAAACCTTGTTTGAGGCATTTTATGTAGAACTCATTCTCATATTACTGACATCACAGATTTCTAAACCACCTTTGTATTTTCAAACCCTTGGGAGTATTATCCTCAAAGCTACTATGTTATATTTCTTCATCAAACTATGTGTCTTTGCTGCTTGCAGAGGAAGACCAACAACCCCCGATGCTGTAGGGAAAAAAAATTAGCAGCTAGTCCTAGAAACTAAAGTATAACAAAAGTTGCAAACCRAGAAAGTTAACGAGCATTTAAACACATCTTGAGAATACTTGAGCACAAGAACTCACCTTGTGACTTCTTAAGCGACTTTGTCACTATGTCAACTCTCATGTTTTGTGGGTTCATGAAATCCAGTATATGTTTTATCATCTCCTCATCCCAAATTGTGTAYGCATAGTCACCGTAAATAACATGTTCTGGAGGATAAACAAGCAGATTCTCTGCAACAACAAATACTCCAACCAGAAATTATAAGAAAATATACCCCAAAAAAAAAAAAATTGTGCATAGCTCCATGTAGAGAAGTTTGCATTTTAAAACTGAACAAGACAATTCAATCAGGAAGGGAAAGAAATTATTTTCACAGGTGAACAAAATTATCAAATTCCCGAACCTCCCCCAGCAAATGGAAATATTTTGGGATGACATACTATATCTCAACCAAATAGTTCAGCAGGAAGTGGATCCACTTAAAATCAGAGAACAATGAAAGTAAGAATGAAAACATGCTTCTGGGCAGAAAAGAAATGGGCTAAGAGAAGAACAGGATTAACTACTTTGCCATCAAAGAAATGCGTATAGGGGGAAAAAAGTGTGCTCAAGGTAACCAGGGCATAGAATTTTGGTTCAAGAACTACTCTTTACAGCAGAATTTCAGTTAAGAGAGGAAGTTAGCAAAGTGATACCGAAAATTCGCCCAAGAACACGCTTATTCTTCAGCCGTAGAGAGACAAATTGAACTGAAGAGAAGCATGCATAAAGTCAAAGGGTAATACCTGCAAGTTCTGCAGCATACTCATCTTGAGGTTGCTCCTCCGCAAATCTGAAGTCCATATTACCAATATCTTGGAGTTCCTTAAAAATCCATTGTTGGGGTGAAACTTGGCGCAATAACTTGATGTACTCATAGACAAAACCAATAATCTCAAATATCTGCAACATTGGCTTCACAAATTACACGAAAAACAGGAGTATAAACAAGAACCACAAGCATGCAAAGGTACTTTATGGTACATTGCAAAAGTACAAAACCGATCCGGCTATAGCTACTATCAGCATGAAAAGATTTTAAATGTCTGGGAAAACTACTCCAGAGTATTGGGGATGAACACAATTAGGTTTTGACTTGATATTTGGTGTTGATCCAGGCCATAGTGTTAACCATCAGTTTGCTATGGGGAGGTAATAGTAGTTTACTGGAACCAAAAAGGGCTCCCAAATGGGAAATTATCTTCTTTTCACTATGCTTTAAAAGGTAAAGGCCAACGGGTGTAAAAAGCAACAAGGATCACTCAGAAGGGACTGGAGAAGCGAATCAGAAGCACTCTAAAAGTCCTTCCATCAGAGCTAACAGAATGAAGATTCCCCAGCTAAGTGCTAGGTCAAAATTGAAGCCCAAGAAGCTGGCAGTTCTTTTTCTTTTTCTTCTTTTGGCGTGCTTTGAATGATGCCAATCTTCTCCTTTGATATTGGCCATTTCAACTGCCTCGAGCATTCATTGGATGATGCTGGTTAATAATGAAGCTTTACTTAGGTGAGGGATCTAAGGTTCTAGAAGGTCTTCCATGTAACAGAAAGGAATGAAGCATTGCATCCATATGTATAATTTTGCTTGTTTGGAGTGACAGAACATAGAGACATTCTAATAGACCTGATCCAATCATGGGAAAGCAAGACTGTTTTTTTATTTATTTATTTTTTTTTTTTTTTTTGGGGGTTTGGGTTAACCAATAAGGGATTCCTGGGCTCTCCCTAGTACGTCCCTTCCCAGGTCAGTCCAAACAGAGCATGTACACCGGGTCCTCGTACATTCTGGTGGCAAATACACCCCAGAGCTCTACCAGGATTCAAACCTGCTTTAATCAAGTAGGAAACAAACCTATTTACCAAACTGGCTAACCCACTTTTGGTAGACTGCTCCTCAATTCAATCATTTTCAAGCTAAACTTGTTCCTTCATGAAAAGTCTCATTGTCGATGCAAGAATTCACAATATTTTGAAATGCATGTCTACTAACAGAAGGGAAAGAAAGGACAACAATAAGAAAAGACCAAATAGAAAGATGTATACATGTCACAAGTTCACATTCATAAGCCATTAATAATTTCCATATAGAAATTTGCGTCTTGCACACTATCTTAACTATGTGACTTTGCTTTGGAGAAATACTTCCATGAGTAAAACTATGAACAAAGTCAATAAATGAGCCCTGCCTACATTTGATCTAATATCATGCTTCAACATGATTAATAAGAAAAGGAGAATCTTTCTTTAGATCAAAGTAAGAATAATAGAAGCTTGCACAGAAGAACAGATGTTTTTAGCAGACACAAGAAGGCAACTTTTTTCTGCCACCAATTATGTTTTCTTTTATGATTTGATCTTTGAAGGAGGGAGAGCTACCTCTTGCAAACCAGAATCCGTTAGATGTATGGACATGCCAAAAATATAGGCAATAGTGGACCGGTGCATTCCTTCATCCCCAACACCAGCTGAAATAGAAGTTGCCCAGCCTCTGGCTTTAAGGAAGAAAAGCAAACTTCCCCGGCCCTCTGAAATCACAAGCAACCAGTTACGTGAAGCAAAGCAAACTCCCAGGGACAATGAGAAAAGAGAGAAGGGGGGGGGGGGGAGAAGACGAAAGAGGAAGGGTAATTTAGGCTGCATGTGTTTTGAGACTTCAACGAAGAATGCATTTGTTTTTGTTTCTTCGTTGAAGGAAAAAAGTTTCCTCATTTAAGAATCCATTTATTTTGATTCTTAACTGAAGAAACCCTTCTCAACTCAGGAAATTTCTTTATCATTTCACCCTAGAGGATAAAAAAGAAAAACTACAATGAATTCACTTCAAATTTGAAATTTTTTATTTCCTGGCCTTCTTCAAATCCAAAAGCCAAACCACGTGAAGCCTTAGGTACTTTAACAAAAAATACCTTGTTTTCAGGACTATTAATCTATGCATAGGTCTGAAACGACCTATATATTGAAACGAATGTAGCATCAAGAATAAGTCTGTCTATCCTTATCCCCCCCATTATTTTCGAAGAGAATCTCATCCCTGACATTCTTGTCTTAACATGGAGTTTTAGTCAACCAGAATGAAACTAAACCAAGTTGTTTCAACAATTTAGTCATCAAGCTTGTCAAACAATGCTTGAACCAAGTCAGACATTCAAGTGAATAACAAAATATGCATGCCACGAGAATGGAAAGCATTAAGTATTGTACCCCTTTCTCGTTATGACACATCCACCAATAAAACAAATAAATAAATGAAAATCCCAATACTTGCCATGACCCAGGAGATGAGCTAGGTAATCTTCAACTTTCTTCAAATAATCATGTCGAAGAGAAGGCAAAGTCCATGACAAATCAAGAACATGAACATCTTTAACTGCTTCCAACCAGTAAATTTTTCCAGCTTTCCAAATAGGAAGTTCCAACCTTGGCTCTGCTTTTGCTTGAGCACCTTTCTTTACATCTCTAAATAATTCACGAACCCAACTCTCGAGCATGTCCAGACTCTCTGCAGCAATTAAAAGTCCAAAATAAAAATACTATTGATTATCAAGATTTCACTTCCATTATTAGATAAACCTACATCAGGCATACCACTTAGAAAGTACTAATACCAGAAAGATGAGAACAGCTGATAAAACAGGGTAAATGTCGCCTTCTTATCATGACAACAAAAACAGAAATAAATAAAGACGGGGATATACAAAGTATGATTATCAAAGCTAATTTTGCATCAGAGTACATGCAGTGCAATGAATTAAAACACAGATCATCCTTCTTTCTTACAAATTTGAATGGTCTGAGGTCAATCTCAATGCTCACTAAATGAGCAATTTTTCATCTCAATCTTTGTAAAGGCCAATCTTTGGAAGATGTTAGCACACAGAGATTCGAATGTGTTCCTCAGACCTCCACGACGAATATCCACCCCCMCAAAAGAAAAAAAATAAAATATTCTAAGAAAAAAAAGGAAGGGTTAGTAAGAACTCAATATTTGTCAATGACATTTCAGGTCTACTGAAGTTCATCATTTAAGCTTTCTTTCTTGGAAAAAAAAATGATGTCCAATTACCTCACCCAATATATAACATATTCATTGAAGTTGGACCTTGCATTATTTAAAAGAAAAAAACGCCAGTCCCCTTCCATAACAACCACTCACGTCAGCACTGTTGTATGAGTCTTATTCAGCAATTATACCCTAAGAGCAGCAAGTGTCTGCACAAGTACCCACACAATTTCGTCATTATCTTTGGTAACCAGCACTGTACACATGAACAAAAAATTACCTCCTATTTCCAAGGCTAAAAACTTCAAATACCATCCAAATTGTCTCAACTCCTTAAATTCACCTCCATAGTAACATAAGGATCACTATATTGTTTGACACCATATAAGTAACTGGATCAGCTACTGGAACTAATATCCACAGTCCAACTTTTAAGTTATCCCCCCTTTACATCAGCAGGCTGTGGGAGGGAGATGTCCATGTAAAATATGGGAATTTAAACTTGGATCTATAAGTTATAACTTTTGATGATTAGATACCAAGCTAAAATGATTAGACAATTTTCGGTCTTAATCACACTTAAATTGGTCAGGCAGGACAAATTCTGATATCACCTAGATGTTTTGTTTAAAGATATAAGAACTTACCTCCCCCTATGACAACTAGCTTCATCAATCCAGCATGGTAATTCTCATTGTATAACTTCAGAATCTGATCCCTCAAATTGATTCCTTTCTCCATTGCATCAACCAGGCTCTTTTTATTCCCTTTAATATGAGAAATGCATTAGCCAATTAAAATATACAGCACATAGAGGATGATAGTAATTAAACAAACAATAAATGTATATAAAGGCAAAAGAAAGTTGAGCGAATTAAGAGATGAATATACCCCAAAAAAATCGGTTAAAAGGATGACCAGGAGTAGATGTATGGCACTGTAATTGTTGCAGCCGGCAGGAATCACTTTGTAGTACCTGATTGAATTCTGGAACATATTGACATGTTGTCAAACCAATTAGCCTTTGTAAAAGAACCAATTGACATGTTAACAATCTGTACATGAGCACTAAAATGGCGTCTTAAAATTAGTCCATTTGTATAATGTTACTTTACCTGAGTCTACAGCTAATACTTCCCGTTCCATTGCTTCAGCTTTCACTAATGGAGAAATGAAAAACTGAGAAAATCTGAAAGTGAAAGCAAAAATTTACTACATTCACACCGAACAGTTCAATCCCTCAAAAGATGGGGAGGAAAGCGTGGGAGGGAAATAGCTACTCGGTACAATTAACAGTTCACAATCATATAGGCAGAAAGAAAGCCACCAGAAAAGTAAAATGTACCTTTTCAATGCATCGTTAAGAAACTCCCTCTTAACTTCAAAATGGTAGCAGGTATGCTCCGTTTCGGTGTATGCATTTGAAGAACCTCCATGCTTTGACAAATAACTGTCATACTAGCAAAGAAAAGAGTCAAACTGCAAGGCCAAATAGTTTCTTGACCAGTTCTGACAGCTATCACGATAAACCGGATGGTATAGCATGAAAGACAGTAAAGAACAGCAGTTGAGTAAAACGAAATATAAATACCATAAACCACAAAACCCGTGACTTCACTAGAACTCCATTTTATTGTATTTAAAGAATGACAGAAGATCAAGTTATAGAACAACACACCTCATTTTCATCTGGAAATTCAGTACTTCCCATGAAAAGCATGTGTTCTGCAAGAAAAGTTTAAAAATAAACACTGATTAATTATCCTCTGTAAACACCCCCCCCCCTCCTTTCTTTCTCTTAAACTCTGCTGACTTCTTGAAGTGAAAAGGACTGCATTTTATGGAGTTTGACACCATAGTGCAGCATGCTTCATTGGATAAGATGCAATCCAGCAACTATTTATATCAAAGCCAATAAGCTTAGATTAAAAGATTCATGGTCAGGCAGGGTACAAGATCATAGAACAGTTAACTAAGCAGAGCCATTGCTCTTATGCCTGACCCCTAAGTTAAATTATATGAGCAAGCTCCAGCCTTGCCTTGATCTTAGCAATCTTGTAGTAGGTCAGGTCATGTGACTGAAACCAACACCACGAATGGCCCAATTCTATGTTGGAAATTATTTCCCTCTTACTTCCCCAAATGTTTCCACTTAGACTTATCTTAAATTCTGATACAAATTAAGGAGTAGACAATGTAAAAAATCCACCAGATTCCCAACAGAAAAAATGTAAAAATAAAACGAAACACAAACCCAGAAAATGTGCTAGACCCTGCGCCTCATAAGGATCAGCAAAACTGCCCATTCGCACGCACAATGCAGCTGCGGCCTGCAATATCCGACATCTCACGAAAATGAATTCCAATATTAGCCTAATTCCATCAGTAAATCATATCCTTCATGAAATCAACTAAAAAGCTATAAAACACAGCAGCCAAAGGAGATAAAAATTTCTACTTTTTTCTCGCTAGCGCCTTTCTTTCCTTTGCTTTCTTCTTCTTCATCATCCTCACTGTCTTCCTCTTCTTTATCACCTTCTTCGCTATCTTCTTCATCCTCATCTTCGTAGTCATCATCTTCTACTTCCATTTTGCTTCTTCCCCGGATTCCGCTATCATCCTCAGCACCAGCGCCATCGGAATGAATTTCAGGATCATGAACAAGCAGAGCACAGAGGCCATTAGGCAGTTCAATGTATCTATACAGCCGCCTATCGTTCGGCGACTTCACGACTATATCGTCCGAGGAGAAGGTGCAGCCGCCAACGACCATTTTACTCCGATTGGGTGAGCAAGGGAGAGTTAAGAAACAATTTGATGCCCGGACGACCTCCTCGTCTCCCACTATCGATGCAGTCAGCGGCGAAAAGTTTCTTGCGGTAATGTTCAGCGTTCTTGACTGAGGAGAGTAGGGCGCTTTTACACTGTCCTTTTGATTCTAAAATAACGGCCAGCCGGACTTGGATTCCCCGGAGCCCAGTATATGAACGACTCGGAGGACTAGGTTTTCGGACGAGTCGGTTCATAACTATTAATCCGTTGCAAGATAATTTAACAGTCGAATAACGATATCGAAATAAAGAAATTCTCCTCCGAAATATAAAAGGGCAAATTGCATGTATAGATCCCAAAATATACTCTATTGCCAATTTTCCCCAAAAGCTTGATCTAAAAGAAAAGGAAGTTTTCTTTATAACTATTTTTATTATGGACTTATTTTTCTAAAGTTACGTTTTTTTCAATGGTTAAAAGAGAAAGTGCTTTTGAAAATAATAATTTTTATAAGATACTTTTATCATTTTAAAGCTCTGTAGAATTTTGAAAGAGGGGAAAAAAAAGATTAACCTAATATTTTTCTTCTATTTATCTATAAGGATTTATTTTTTCGTCAAACATTTAATTAATTTATTTAATTTTGTCAAAAGCTTAGTTAGGTGATAAGTATTCTCTTTCTTATTCTGTTAGGGTGCATATTCTAATAAATAAAAGAAAAAGAAAAGTATGGTCATGTTCTTATAATCTGCTTTTAGTTTTGTTTCAAAGTTAAAAGTTGCTTTCAATTACTTTTTAAAATGATTTGACTTTTTTTTAAAGTAATTTGAATATATATTTTTAAATAATTTTCATCAATTGACGCTCTTTAAAAATATATATTATATGTCATAATTAATAATTTTCCTRTCTTTGAATCCCTAGAAGTCTATTGTTTAATCTCTATTTAATAGAGGCCTTTAGTTCACACGAAGRTTGATGATAATCGGTGTACATATTCCTTTCTATTTTTCTTCCTTCTCTCCATAAACTTCTTCCCCTTTTCTCTATCAATTTCTCCTCACTTTTGCTTCTTATACAACACGTTATTGGTACGGCTCTCTATCTATCTCTACCGCTTGAAACTTAAAGCTTTTGATGCGAATCTCCACTTTCGGCATTTGAGTCTCTACAAGTTTAGTCACATAATTATTCTATGATGTTTATTTTAGTACTAATTTGTAAAGGATTAGTGCTTGTTTTTTATATTGAGTGTATGGTTAGATTAACATACGTATTTTATTTTCTCATCTCAATCTGAATTGCTCTTGACATCTATTTCATCCTCCTCTTTTTTTGGTTTTTATATTTGTTTCAGAAAGAATATATATATTTATATTATATTTATTTTACTTTCTTTATTTATATGTGTGTGTGCTTTACTTTTTTGTTCATGCACCTAACATGCTCATTAACCAATGCTTAGTGTATTTATTTTTACTATTCTTTTTGCAGCTTTATAGTTGATACATGTTCATCTTCGTATTTCTGGTTGTACTCGTTTCTTTACTATGGCTGCCAAATGCCTTTTGATTTACATATTTTATTATATATAATGTTCGTAAAAGATACTTTTTGTTGTATTAATATCATATATTTCTTGCTGAATGCTTTTGATTTACATATTTTTATATTAGTGTTCGTAAAAGATACTTTTTGTTGCATTAATATCATATATATTTTTTTTTTTAGTTATACTTTTTTTATAATCAATTTATTACATTACARTTTACTTTTATTTAATATTGTTCAATGATTGTAAGGTTAATATTTTTAAAGAATATTAAACTATACTCAAAGTAGTAATAATATAAATTATTAAGATTACATATTTTTTAAGAACATTATTTTATATTTTTGAAGAATATTGAACAATTATTTTAATTTTACATTATTTTCTCTTCAAGAACTTATTATGATTTCAATATTTTTCAAGAATATTAAATTATTATTTGAAATTACTATTATATACTCCTTAAAAGTTTATTATAATATAATATTCTTACAAAATATTAAATTATTACTCTGAATCAATATTATATACCCAGAAGGGTATATTTCAATCCAAATATTCGTGAAGAATATTAAACTACTCTTCTTGAAGTAACAATATACTGAATCAATTATTATATTAATATTGAAGAAGCACTTGCTTTGAAAAAAAAATATATCACCCTAATATATTATTATTATTAGGACTTTATGTCATTCAAAAATATAAAATCCCTTATGTTTATTGTAAAATTACGTGAATGGCAAGTATCAATTAGTTACACTTTACATATCCATAAGAAATATTCGTCAAAATCATGTGATGTGTTTTCATACATTTACACTCAACAAAAAATATTTGTCATAGGCCCTTAATGTTGAAATCTACCTCAAAAGGATTTGCAGGAGACAAGAAAAGAAGGAAAAATGAATCACAACAGAATCATGCAAACGTACTAATTTCCTTATTTATCATATCCCTGATGAATTGAAAGTAAGGTATGTATTTGTCAAACGACTGATATATAATGAATCTCTACAAAAAATCAATCAAGAAAAAATGAGAAGTGGAGATAAAAAAGTTTTCTTTTTTTTTTAACGATTCAATTGATATGATTCATTTAGATGTCTCTAGTTCTTTTACCAATTTAATATCAAATGTTGACTATTTAATTGGAAGTAGTGCAATAGAAAACGAGATTAATTTATCATTTTATGTAATTTTTCATTTAAATTCTACATAGAATTTATTTAAGTATTCATGGACTTTCTTAAATTTTTTTTATATATATAAGTTTTTAAATTACTTTTCTTTACAAAATGTTTACAAATTTATAATATATTGTTGAGATATATGTCTCACTACTAGTGAAACAATACACATCACACTCAATTATAATGAGTATTTATATGATTATCAATATATGAATTTATTATCAACTGCAATCTGGAGTTTGCGAGATTACTTGCTCACATAATTCGATTACGAGCACAATTTCAATCTATTACTTAAAATATCATTTTGGATAATGTTGGTGTATGGACATCCCATATTTTTTTAACTTATTTTGATCTTAATTGGAATTATTGTTGAACATCTTGTAGCTTATTAATGGTTTAGTAGAATGAATGTTTCATTGAATCATTGATTAGCTACGGGAATTACTAATGCTTGTATTGATTCAACAAGAATTACTAAATCACATTTATCATTAATAATTATTTTCATCAAAATGAAAATTCCAATAGGACAAAATATTAATATACAAGTTAGCAATTAAAAAGACCACTAGAAGTGTGGTAGTGATTCCATCAGAAACATAACATACTTTTTAATTTTGAAACTATGCCAAAAGCGTTACCTACTTATGATAGTCAATAGATTTAAATTCCTCAAAATAATATAGAGAGCTATTGAGATCATAAGTGATAATGAGGATATTGAACTAAACTCAATAGAAAATGTCAATATGGACATGATTGGTCAAGATGGAGAAATGTAATTGAGTCATAATTAAAATTCACTTTTGAAATCTAAGATTTCTTGAACCTGTAGTTCGAACACCACGAAGTGTAAAACTAATTGAAATATGAAGTACTACTAAAGTTCATGGTGTTTCACAAAAAAATGTATTGATTATATGAAAACACATTCACTTATTAGTGAATATAATTACTTGTAAATATTTTATAAACTTAGCAATGCATGCAAATCTTGGATATTTGTTTTATGGAGATAGTCACTTTATTTATGTGGATCTCTAGACGATGGCGTGAAAATTCTTGAAAGATTTGATTTATCCGAATTATTACTTGAGACAACCATTTAATCAAAATTTGTAAAAATCATTGTATGGATTAAAATACTTGGTGTATTTGATATAAGCGTCTGAGCGAATATATGTTGAATTAGGGATATAAGAATAACGATGTTTACGATTATGTTCTTATAAAGAAATTATATATTGGATTCGCAGTTGTCGCAGTTTATGTTAATTTAAATTTAATTGAGACTCCTAAAGAGCTCCACATGAAAAATGAATTTGAGATGAAAGTTTCCACGAAAGATAAAAATTTATCTTATTCATCAATTCAAGTACATAAAAAGAGTAACAAAACAATTTATATGGATAGTGCACATCCATTGATATCACTTATGGTCGTTACATCATTTGAAGTTGATAACGATCATTTTCGACCACTTGAAGATGGAAAAAAAAAAGTTCTTCAAAGGATTATTTATTCTCCAAAGTTCTTTTATGCACATGAGCTTTAGAAAAAGTCTCGAAATCGATGTTCAATAGATTCGCTCAAGTGATAATTTGGAGAAAATTGACTCATCAGATCTGAATGTCTCCAATAAAAAACATTCAGTGATCATTTATATCAGGGGAAATAGTAGTAGACATTTTGTCTTTGTTCGGATTTTGTCCCACTGGGTTTTTTTGACAAGGTTTAAATACTCCAACATCTATTGTACTCTTTTTATTAGTTTCATTTACTTTTTTGCCAAACAAAATTTTGATGAGGCAATTGTTGTATAGATTAATCATTCGAAGGGAGTATTATAAATAATTATTAATAAATGACTTTTCTACCCTTGAAATCCTAGAAGTCATTGGCTTTAACCTCTCTAAGTGGCCTTTAGTTTACACCAATATATATGATAATCCGTTTACAGATTTTTGTAAACTCCTCTATATAACTTCTCATCTCTTCTTATTCTCATATTAARCATTATATTTAATTTTAAATAATTTTTTTAAATACTTTTCTTTTGGCGGCTCTATTTGGATTATATTTTGGGACAAAAAAWTTTTTTTGCCCCAATTTCAAATGTCATTTGTTTTACACTATAAACCAAGAATTTTTTCGTCTCGGGTTTCAAATGTCATTTGTTTTATACATTGGGCCAAGAAATATTTCAAATGTCATTTGTTTTATACATTGGGCCAAGAAATATTGCTCCCAAACAAATTTTTTTTCCCTCCAATCATCACTTAAAAATAAAATAATACGATAGCATTTCCCCTGCCTACAAAAATTATAACAGTAAATTTTTAGAGGAGGATTAGCTATAGTGATCACTTTGAATAATCGATTATTAATATAGAGTAATTGATTATTGTGAAGAATTATATGTAATTACTTTGAATAATCGATTATTCATATATAACAATCAATTATGCATAATAGACGATGYAAAGAACTTTGAGTAGTCACTTTAAATAATCGATTCTTCATAAAAAATAATCGATCATTCATAGTTAACAACTTGAAGAATTATGAGTAATAATTTTGAATAATCGATTATTCATACTAGATAACTTAAATAATTTTGAGTAATTACTTTGAATAATCAGTTATTCATATAAAATAATCGATTATTAGTAATTTTTTTACATGGTTATTTTTTTCTTCTACTTGTGTTACGTAGTATTGCATGATTAATTAATTGAAATTTTATATTTTGTTTATATTTGAATTAAGTTATTCAGTGAAATTTTTTTAGAAAAGTTTCATATCTTATTTTATAATCTAAATAAATTTAATTTAAGAAATTTCTTAACTTCAAAATAAAATCTTAAATTTCAAATATATCAGTTTCTCACCTTCATATATTTTAGAAAATTTTTTTCCTCCCCTTATCCCAAAGTACAATCGAAGTAGAGCCTTAAAAAATGTAAACTTACGAAAACAAGCATGTTAATTATGCAGAAATATACCTCTGCTTATTTTAAACCGTCTTTGTTTCTAAAACAATCAAATAGTTGATTTTAATTGTTAAAATAAGTGAAATTGGGCAAATTGGGGGTTTTTCTTCCCCACTGTCGACTCAGGGGAGACGAAAGCTGGACGAATAAATGATAAATAGCAGGCTGGAAAGCGAAACGCATGAAAGCGTTCCCGGTACGCCAATTAACCGAATTCCCAACTCGCTTAACAGCGACTCAGTGAGTGAATTCCTCTGGTTCATCTGCCCAAATTTAACCCTAGCTTTTCTTGGAAAAGGGAAGAGAGATTAGCCCTAAATACGGCATATACATGCCTCACAAATCACATCATCTCCTGACCTTCTTTCTTCGATTAAGCTTTTAGTTTTATTTCTCAACTTTTTCTGCCAGAGTCTCAGTTCATGCATTCTCTATGGATGTAGTCGACTCCGACATCGGCTGGTGGATTCTCGAATTCCTCCTCCGACAACCTCTTGAGAACCGCTTGTTGAACTCTCTAATTGATGTCCTCCCTCTACCAGACGACAATTCGAGTCTTAAAAAAACGCTCCTTGTACGAAGAATCGAACTTGAAATATCCAAGGGTTGTGTTTCAGAAGATATTCTTGATTTGCTAGAGCAAATTGAGGAATTAGATTTCCAGTACGGAATAGAAGAGCATTCTKGGTCCATRAGGGCTGCGTATTGTGCGGTAGCAGTGGCKTGCACGGTGAAATTTTTGGCTCATAACGAGGTTGATGGTAAATTTCAGTATTTTGAAGCGGTGAAGAGAATATGGAGAGGGAAGGTGTGTAAAATGGAGAAGGCGGAGAAGGTGGGGTTAATTTCACAGGAGTTGTCGAGTTGGAAGGATGAGATTGAGGCGGCCGTGTGGGAAGAGAGTGTTTTTCACAATGTGCTGAAGAAGAGTGAAGGAATGGATGCGGTTGAAACAGTTAGGGCATATATTGACGAAGAAAGAGGAAAGATTGGGCCTTCTTTTCTGGAAATCGTGGCACAGACGATGAAAACTGATGATACATTGATGGGACTTCTCTGTGATGCTGACAGTGCAAAGCTTGGTCAAGCTGGGGAGAAGGCAGAGAACTTGCCTAATGCTACTGATCAAGAATTGGGTCACTCTAATGGCAACTCAGGTGCTTACTGTTTTATTCAGTTCACAGTAGCTTTTATGTTAGTGAATTAGTTAAGAATTAATCAATTAAAAGGGTTAAAGTTGAATTCATTCTGTTGGACCTATAACGACTGGAGTCTACCGGTTATCTTTTAGCTAAATTTAAGTTTCTTTTGGTTGCTGATCGAAATATCCTTTGTCTTGTTTAATAGTAAATATGAGAAGTTGTTTCTGCATTCATGCTTTGGGCTTTTAGCCCATTCAGGCTCTACGAGCAACACCATTAAGGTTTTGTTCTCTCTGCTTTATTTATTTATTTTTTTTTTTATAACTTAAAAAAAGAAGCTAAAATCACCTGCTTAGGAGAACAGGCCGTAAGTTCTATGAACAAAACACCATTAAGTTTTATGTTGCTGTCTTTCTATTTATACCGTAAAGGGTAATGTTGCACCAACTTGATCAAATTTATAAGTTCGGATTTCCCCCTTTTTTTAAGACTCCTCAAGTATTTATATGTGAACATTAATGTGGCAATGGTTAAGTATGCTTTACAAATTGTTAATTATTTGCTTAAGAAAGTTTGCGTGTTAAGGTTGTCCCTCTTTTTTCTTTAGAAGGGCACAGAAGAATTGTGCATTCTAGACGCAAGCACATTGCATTCAAACGCCCAAGAGGTGCTCCATCTGGGACTTCTAGAGGAGCCAAGATTGCTGATAGTGATAGTCCTGTAGTTGAACTATCTTGCAAAAAGTGTGATTTGCCACCTACCCCTGAAGTAAATAAAGTACAGGAAGCTCTTAAGTCAAGTTCTTTGGAGCTTCAAGCAGTTGTAAAGGACCCTCTTCCGGATGCACTAGACCTTGCCGAGACTCTACTCTCTATCATGAAAAGTACAAATATGAGTAAGGAGCCGGTGGACGAAAGTCACGTTAGAGATGAACCTCGTGTTGCTGAGAGCTCCAAAGCTGTTCAAGCTAATGGAGAGGATCGAAGTACGCATTGCCCGGATGTTCAGAACAATCCACCCAAACCAAGCTTAATGGAAAGAAACAGTACAGCCCATACTTTTGAGGTAATAAAGTCAATAATCTTGCAACTTGTTGTAACCATTGGTTTTCCATCTATTGCATAGAAACTGCCGTCCATGTATATCTTGATGGAATCTTGTGCTTCTGAAAATGAATTACCTCAAATTGCCTGATTAAGTTTAGATATCTTCAAGTTTTAATTCAAAGTATGGTAAGCTGCATAAGGGAATTCTATTTCTAAGTATAGTTCTGGTCTGTTTTATTGTGGATTGTCAGATTCACTAGAGTCAATATTTATCATGCTATTATGAAAGTTTGAACCATCAATTTGTATCTCCGGAGGATCTGATTAGAATGGTCCCTGAGAGTCTTTTTAGCATAAGAATTGTAGATAAAGATCCAACACTTAATTCCTGAAGTAATTTTAATATAAGCAGTTTGATATTGCTCCTTCAAGCATGCATATATGTTCAGGTTGTACCTCGTGCAAAGGCAGAAAAATTCTTCTGATTTTTCTGGTTCAAATTTGAATTCACCATATACATACTCAAGAATGTGTTGAAATAAATTTGAGGCATTAGAAGTTGGAATTAATTGCTATAGAAGTCCTCCATCCCAAGGCATGAAATTATTCTTGTTGGTTTCCTGATAAACAGTTGGTTGGCGAGCAAACGCCTTATCTTTTATGATGGTGTTTTTCAGTGTCCTTCACTCTTTAAGGTTTGGAACAATAATTACTTGACCATTGTTTATGAAAGATTTCAAACTTGTGAAAATTAACTCTGAAGACTGCGGTGTCATCCAAGTTATTACTTTTAATGTGTAGTTTATTCAGATCTACCTAACCAGGAAGCTGCTCATATAATATGCAACCAATATCTTTTATCTTTGTTTACCTGGAAAAAAGTCAATTTATCCTTTTATATAAATATACATGAATTTTTTATTTGTAAAGCTGCCTGAAATATAACATGCAACATTGATAATGATTAATGAATATTATTATCTAAATTTTGCTGAGTAAAAGTATCTGTGGCTGATTGTCTATCTGGCTAAATGAGCTCATCCCCCATGAAATTTGTAGATAACCATCCCTTTAAAGTATATATGTTTGCAAATATGACACACAGCTGCTGTTTCATATATTTGTTTATTTTTTGGTATCTGGATCTGAAGTAATGAGAATGTGCAAAGATCTCCACAAATACTTTAGTCTGATTCCTGTAAGCATGCTTAGGAAGATCAATGGTTATTGTTCTGACCCTTTAGACAGAAGCGGAGGTGTATTCCCCCATTCAGTTATTTTAAAAGTTTGCAGAAAAGGAAAACAAATGAAAATGCAAAAAAAGAAAAGAAAACGATGAAAAATTCGAAAACAATAAATTCTTTCTCCCATCTCCCTGCTCAATACTCCTAAATCTTCCAGTTACATTGTAGGCTCCTGTCTGTCCATCGCATCTCTCCTCCCCACCCAGTGCCAAATCTTGCTTAGTGCTTGCTTTCTGTGTCCTACAACACTCCTCTTTTTGTCCTGCCAGCTTCTCTCCCTGTCTCTTTCTTTGGCTTCTTCCCACTCTACGTCCCCTATCCACAGGCTTTCAGTTCAGCTGTTTGTAGGGGTGCTCTAATTTTTGAAAGTCAGAAACCTCCTTGATTTCTAGACAAGAATTCTTGGGAACTAGAAAACTGAGAACTGGGAAAGATTCCAATTCCTACTAAAACTCTTGGTTAACTTTTTAATTTTTTAAGGGTAGGCTGTTGTTGTGGTGAATGCAAGTCTTCTTCATAATATGTAAAATTGATAGAAGAATGAATTAAATTTTCCATTTTCGTTTGCATGTGAAAATTTACGGATACATTTGGAATTTGTGAATTGTCTTTGAAGTGGGATGATTCTATTGATGGCATGCCTGAAGTTTCACCAAATGGGAGTAGGCTACATTTGCCTAGCCCAAAGAGAAGGCTGGTTTCTCCTTTGAAGAAATATGAGGCTAACAAATTGATGAAGAGGAGAAAAATCAAGAGATGGAGTACAATAGAAGAAGACACTTTGAGGTCTGCAGTAAAGAAGTATGTAATTGCCTTTTTCTGTTGCTTATGTGCTCTATAGTCAACTGCTTCTTGTTCGGGGCATTTGTTGGTTTTTATTTTGATTGTCTTCTTCCGGAGTCTCCCAACTTGTATTGTTACATGTTCTACATTTGTTAATGTCAGCCTTTACATTATACTCATTTTGGTAATTTCCTGTGAAGGTATGGAAGTGGAAACTGGAAGCTCATTTTAAATTCTTATCGTGATGTATTTGAAGAGAGAACTGAGGTAAATGTTCCATAAACTTTGTCTTGCTACAATCCATTTAGAGCAAATATTGAATTTCCTAGCTGATATTTGTTAGGTTGATTTGAAGGACAAATGGAGAAACATGACACGGTATATAAGGCTCTAGATGGAATCTGTTACTGTTTCTGTTTAACTGCAAGAGGTATATAATTTGTACAGTTTGTCTTCTTATACCTCAACCTCTTCTTCTTTTTGTGTCTATAAGCAAGTTAGAGTTGATAACTTTAGAGAATGTATGAAGGATAGCTGTATATATACTGGTCTTGCCGATGAACTTTTTGTCCCGAGGATTATGATATTTATTGAGAGGTAGAGCTTTTCAATATTTTGTCAGTATTTGCCTTGGAAGAAGGGGTTGATACTGCTATCATATTTAATTAGCTTTCCTCTTTCTCAAATTCTATAAATTTATTTCATTGCTTTAGATTTGCATTTTGTAAAATCTTTGTTCTCGTACAACTAGAAACTGCAATCTTCTTATTTACTTGCTGTCCATTGGGGTGACGGCTTTCTCAAATTTCATCCGGTGACAAGTGAAGAAAGGTGCAGATGAGTGGTCTGTTTGACCTTTGCCTTTCATTATATAATTGCACATTGGTTATTGTGTTTAAACTGACGGCTAGATTAACAATAGTTTTGGCAGGAATACCTTAGGTAGCTCATTCTGGCAACTTTCTGGAGTGGCTTTTGTCCAAAATTTTCCTTTCTTGGGAATAAAAAGCTTGTTCATCAACTCATGTATAGGCAAATTTGGAGGTATTGTCATAGGCTTTGAAGATCTGCCTAATATCCTCTTTTCTCTCTCCTCATAGACCAATCTGCCTTTTTGCCCTAGATTCAATCTCAATTCATTAGAGAACTGATGTTTGTTGCAGGAAAAGGTTGAAGTTTGTATAGATTAGGAAGCTGATCTTAGTTTGACATGAGGCAACGGACCTCAATTGTTCCCAAAGTTGTAACTCGTGGAACTTATTTTTTTATTGATGTCCAAATTTCATGCTTTGTATAGTTTATTATAATTGTGATACTGTGGACCTTTGCTTAATTGTATGTATAAATTGGATAGGAAATGTACAACTGGAAATGGGAAGCCTCTCTTTGGGTTCATAAAATAAACTTCTGAATATATTGGTAAGATGGTTTGTTACATATGGTGAGCGAGTTGGTTCCTCATAAAAGCAACACTGACAACCAGACCCTCGCTTCTCAAGAGAAACGAAAGAAACAAGGAATAAAGGTAAGCACTCGGTTTTTGTTACATCAATTATTCTTTAGGTTTATGAGTGCACAATTTTCCAGGTAGGATGCCTTCTCATACATTAGTATTGTTTCTGGATTAAGGATCTGAATTCATATTCAATAAGAATTCTGTAAAGCAAATGAAGTTCTCATGTTTCTTGGAAAAACCACGAGCGATGAGATGACTTAAATTTTGGGTCCCCACTAGGTAATTCATGACTGCTTGAAAGAATTGATTTCTAAAAGTTGACCTTTGCCAGAGATGGTGAGTTTTGTAATATTAATAATTAATGCGACTGATTGTTGAAATAGCATTGAAGCTAGTCGGTTCTTTGGCAGTAGTCAATGCTGCTTCCACTGGTAGTCATAGCTGTTAAATAGCTGCATTTGTTGAGATATGTTCTGTCACTGTTGTTAAACCGTCAGATGTTCCATGGGGTTTATTCTGCAATACTTTAGTGAGAGGCTGTGAACTTGCTGTATGCAAATACCAAGGTGACATGCTGAGCTGGGACCGCTGAAATTGTGGCAAAAGCTTCTATTGGGAAATCGGTAATGTCGGAAGCTGAGTAAGTGCCAAATGGAAGTTTGATAGGCTGTTAGGCATATGATTCATTCTCATGTTAAGCCAGTCAGAGTAGTTTGTTTTCCTTATGCGCCAGTCTTTAGCCTCTCGATTTGCAGTTGAAGTTCATTTTGAGCTAGAAAACAAGAGTAAGATATGTAGTTAGGCTGAATATAATATAAATGAACAGCCTAGATTTTGTGCCAATCTTTAGGATGATAGCCCTGAAACAGGAGGATGCTTCTTGTGTAAGGAAGAATGTGTTTATGGAAAAGAGATAAGAATGATAGGCTTGCATCAATATTATCATCATGAAGTTTAACTTGGCGCTTCATGGCTTGTAATTCAGCTGCAAGGTTCGTTAGCCCCTTCTGAGTCAGACAAGAGGAGAATAACCAAGTAACCTGGTCAGTTTTGCCTGTGACTGCCCATTTATGATTGAAAAATATCCATCCATATATAATTTTAAATCTCTGCAAGAAACAAATAATCCACTTGGTTTATTGCGAGTTGTGAGGTTAGCTCCATTTTCTTGGCGGGAAGTGTGTGGACGATTTGTTCAGGATTTGAAGTTTGTTTGAACTCTGAATCGCGCCATGCATTTTCCTCGGAGGAGTTCTTCATCCTTTCCATAATGTGAATCCTGATAGAATGATAGTAATGACTCTCCTGTCACTTCATCAAAAGATTAAAAGAAAACTTGATATTTTGTGAGACCGGCCCTCCACCTGGCGCCCAACGATTTGGTCCTCTATTGAGGTTACTGAGTATATCGGCAACAACGCATCATGATTGGGCCATGTCCTGTCGTGTTRGWTGGGGTGGATRCCCAACYACARGTACTCTTATGCCCGTTCTTTTCACCCTTGGGACAATATGACAAAATAATTCAGTAATTGATAGCAAGAAATCACATCAAATTGAAAGACCCTTTACTTATCAATGTACTAACACCAAAATATCTCCTCTGTCTTTGTTAGTAGTTGGGAAGATATTAAAGGTTTGTTGCTCCATTTGTGCATGAAAACGGGAGATTTTTCTTCTCGTTGCGTTTCGAATTTGATATTTCATGGACGAGATGTGCTTGATTACTGTGGTAAAAGAATTTCAATTTTGGCCATACTGGACCAACATCTATCTCTCTCTTTGGTCCCAATTTGCATTCACAGTCTAACCCTTTATTGATTCTCCTCCTCCCTTATCCATATGACCAAGTAGATGCTTTTTCTATGCATCTATCTTGTTGGAATCCTTCCAACACTTTCTCGTTTCAGCCCAAACATAGACTTTGTTAATTCACTTCGCTGATGCAATCCAATTAATTGAAGCCAATAGGTGCAAATTGTTTGGTATTTATCTTAATCTCATCGGTCTTGGCTTCGTTCGTGGCACATCGAAGCATGCATAGAGCGTATTTCAGCTTCACTCTTCAGAGACACGCTTGAGATTCAAATACAAAAACTTTAGGATGCAGCATCCCGAGAGTGAGGTATAGACTTAGTTTGCCATTGGAGAGCAATCTCGAAGTAAAAAGCGTTTGATTTAGTTGCTCAAGTTTTACCATCAGGTATGGTGAGGCATCAAGGTAACCTTCCTCGTCTCCTCCTCGACTCGAATGGTCCACTTCCTGTAAGGAATCAAACAGTTAGATCGGGAACCGGGGATTGGAATTTCGACGGCAATATGGTGATCATTCTAGCAGCTTTGCTGTGTGCATTAATCTGTGCTCTGGGGCTAAATTCAATTGTCCGGTGTGCTTTGCGCTGCAGTAGAAGATTTGCCATAGAAACACCAGATGGTGTAGCCGCCCGGTTGGCGTCCACTGGCCTCAAGAAGGACGTTTTAAAGCAAATTCCGGTGGTTGTTTACAAGTCAGGAATTAACCTTCGGGCAACAGAGTGTCCCATCTGCCTTGGTGAATTTTCAGAAGGAGAGAAGGTACGGATCCTGCCAATATGCAACCATGGTTTCCATGTCAACTGTATAGACACATGGTTAGGCTCCCATTCATCGTGCCCAACTTGTCGGCAGCTCTTACTTAAAAAATCTGCCAGCACCACTGATGCAGATGCAGCGTAAGAGACTGTGGTACTAGTCCCGATCACTCACTCAGGGTCTTACACTACCTATAGACGACGAGATTTTGTTTTTGCAGATTCTACAGTAAAATCTGCAAGTGTACGGGAATCTATTTGGAGATGGGGAATTAGTTAGCAACCCTTTGTACCATACTATCAGTACTGTCATCTATTCATGACTAACGGGTTTTGGTTCTGGAAAACAATAGTGACTGCCTCAAGAACATTGGTTAATCAAGTTTAACTTACTAAAATGAGAAACATTGTTGCCTTCCATTTGTCCATAATCCACTCCTTCTACAAGGATAGAGTGCATTCTGATTTACAATATCATGAAATAAACAAGAAAAGAAAACCTTTTTATTTTCGAATAACTCAGGTACCACATACGGTAAGAATATTTGGCCAGATTCAAAGAACAAAATAATAAGTATTGCTCACTTTTTAACCTTGAAAACATGATCAGCAGTACTCATGTAAATTCTTGAAAATGATTAGTATTGCTTAGAGCCAAACCCACGGTTTGAGTGAAGATGAAGAAAGCCTTTCCTTTGCTTCTAGCTGTGCTTAGAAAGGGAGTGGATGGTTTGTAGTGGAAAAAGTATAAGGCGAATAAGGGGAGCTCATGACGAAGGAATTGGAATTGTTGTTAGGAGTGTGTGGCCTTGTCGGAGTTCTTGGGGCGGGGCTTCTTGATTGGGGTACCATTCCGCTCCGGCCATATCTAACCTCGCCGCTCCTCCTTGGCCCTTTCTCCGCCCACTTGAGCTCTTGTTGTTTCACTATACTAGGATATCCCATGCAACATCCTAATTGTCCTGCTCTTTGAATGTACCTGTGTCAATTGAATCCAAAATCAGATTCTAAAGTATTAGTGTTTTTAATCCGACAAGAATGATCTCTTTCGTCCCCTTTACGGACGGCCAAGTCAATAGTTATAAACAACATTTCATGAACTGAGCATTTTGGAAAACACTGGGTACCGGGTCAAGTGCATTAGTTCATTACTTCATTGCCGGCTTACTCCTTTAATATTTGTTCTTAGTCACATTATAGACTAGTTCGATTGGGATATAAAGTTTAATTGTCTTGTTTCAATTCTTTTTTTTTATAAAAGAAAATTATTTAAGTATACTCTATTTTAATATATTGACCGAGTTTACGTAAATATTTTTGTTTGTTTAGATAGACTTTAAGTAATTTTCTTGTACCTACCAAGCTCGAGACTAGCTAGGTAAAGATTAACTGGAAAATGATCTGTGCTATTCATGTTACATTATGCCTATTTCATTCTTTCATTTAATTTGCTGATAATTGACTTAGGCAGGATGAATCAGTACACATAATTGTAAAAATTGAAGAAAAGGTTGTTAGGTACCTTTGGCTGAACCTTCTTCCCAAACACTCGATACATTTTCGACCTTCTGACATCTCTCCCATGCCGATGCCCACACATTGCCGGCAATAGACTCTTCCACAGACCTGTACATGCAAGGTTTTGATCACTTGAAGTTATTTTTAATACATTCTCTGTGATTATCGAAATGAAAGGAAAAGGGAATCATAACAGCAAGATCAAAAAGTGATACTAGTTTAATTACCAGGCAACGATGACGGAAAATATAGATATAGGTGCTGCAAACGGTGCAAATATTGGAGTGGGGAATCCCCGGCCGGCGTCTCCCACCAATTGCAGAAAGTCCGCTCATGGAAGCCACAGACATGCCGCTCATGTCATCATAGGCCAATCTACTATCCATTCCATGTCTAAATCCTCCAGCTGCATGATGATCATGACCTTTGTGACTAAACGGGCTTGCATGAGGATCCATCCCATGATGATGGCTGTTAGCATTGGCATGATGGCCATGCAAACCAGCTGCTCCGTGATGATCATCAGGCACCCCGTGGTGCAAGTGATTTACAGATGAACTCTGATCAGTGACATGGTTAGTATGTGAAAGAGGATGCATGTGCGGAAGGTGGTGATTCCGATAGTGACTTGGATGGTCACTTCTGCCAGTAGCTTCGAAGGCTCGGTTAAAATCGAGGCTGGGCAATTTGGTTAAGGGTGCTACTTCTTCTTTTCTGGGGTTGGCTTCGGCGATGGGATCCATATAAGGAGCTTTTTTCTTTTCGGAGTGAGCATTTTGTTGCCTCACTTCGGCTAAGTCTTGAAAGGTGAGGTTCACTGAGTCATCCGGAACCCCAGAATACAACTCTTCGAGCTCTCTTTTGGCCTTTGCTAATGTTGGTATATCCCCCATGAAAATCTCAGAGAAAGAGAGAAAAGATCAGTGTGATTATATTTGTGTTGTTTAGGTTTAGGTTCCGGATGCACATCGGCATGTGCTTGTATATAAGTAATGCAAACGGAGAAGGTAGCAAAAGGCCAAAAATGCAAGGCCGGTCAGGAAATTCAGAACAGACAATATCTAGTTTGAGATTCTTGGATGAGAGGAAGGTGATCAAGATCACATAAAAAGCCAGAAATKTCCAATGGTTTTTTGATTAATTAGAGGTCACACGTTGGACTAGTTCATATCCTAAATTCATTTCTACTTGCTACGACAGTTGATGTGAGTTACTGAAACCAATAAAACAGGTTTGAGCAATTTGTCTTTAAATTGTAGCGTTGAGAAACTGAGCTAAGAAAAGCATTGCCGGCCCCTTTGGCTTTTGGGAACATCCAATGAGATGTTAAGGCCGATTCGGACAGAGAGAATCGTTGTTTAACTATAATGAGGTAGCGCCCTGCATCCATCTATTTCGTTTTCTGTTACAGAGTTGCCTCCCTCTTAGGCCTTGGAAGCTTTATTAATTTAAGCCGCAGGTAGCTCCCTCACCAAGGAATCAAAGTTTTATTATAAAAGATAAGAGATTCATATTCTAGGAGGATATAATATAATTTATAACATCAATGAGACTAAAAGTTTGGGTTATGATATGAATGGGAATGAAGGTGGAGGTGAGGTTTTCAAAAAAAATATTTTTATTGAAATTATTAATTTAATTACTTTGTTCAAATCGGGATGGAAAGAATATTATTGAATATATGTTATTAATTTATGAAAATATTATTTTATAGAAGTTTTACTGTATTAAATTATTTATTTATATATTCAAATAATTGTATATATTTATAAATTTGGAGGAATACCCAAAAAGAATAAAATTAATTGAAAATTTTGCTAAACTGATCCGAGACGCACGTGTGATGAGGATTATGAGGAGAAACTAATCTTAACAACCTTAATAGTATAAAGATATGACACGAAAGCAAAAATTCTCCGTCCTAATATAAGACAAAGGTGTGGCCGGACATGAAATGATATGTCCCAGCTATTTCTTTTTGGCTTTTGCTTCATTGAAAATAGAGACAGTTTTTGAGGATAAGCGTTTTGTAACAATATTCTTTGTCAAAAGAACTGAGGCCGTGATCAATGATGCTCATTCTTTGATGTTTTTGYTTCAGAAATGTTCGGCCAATTTCGCCTTTCCCACGCCATCCCTACTGAAATCGACAAATTTTCTTGTTACTGAGGTAAAAAGTTCTAGTGGTCTTCGTSTCTCCTGCTAAATATTTTCAAAAGCAGGGGGATAAATGCAAAAACTCTAGAAATTGTAAGCATCGACCAAATAGGTTGTCTCGGAGCCGAAAAACATCAGTTCTGGAGGCCATTTAGTTCTGGGCGAAGAATGACTGAATGAGCCATGCACGGGTATAACTTGTCTTGCGGTTTACCTCGGGCGGGACTGGGGCCTCAACCTTCGTTACAGAGGGTACCCTTTCATCTTTGTACCCATCGGGTATCATGGATTTCTTCAATGCTCCATAATATTCTATCTAGAAATGCTTGAGTATAGCTTTAACTAGTAAGATATTGGTTGGTTGAAGCATTATGACCTGCTACAGACCTGGGCGTTCACCTACAGCCTGCAAATATGCCGGGCATGGTTAGTAGGTGACATAGCCCCCAAAAGGCTTCAAGACTGTTATCCATCAGAGCGAGATAACTCCCAGCTCCGACGGTCTCTGCTGGGATTATATTTATCTAATGAAATGGCGGATAAAAAACACAAATTTCTCCAAAAAGAGTCATAATTATATAAAAGTACTATACCCTGTTTAACTCTCAAGGTGTATAATACGGGTTAAGCTAAGGGTCTTTTAACAGTTGTAACGATCTTACCCAACCAACCAAACAAAATTCTTTTTTTTTTAATTTATTGTAAYTATAATCTAACTAATATCACCAAAAAAACTTCACAACAGGGTGAGTTGGTTTCAGACGGCTCATTCATCATCATCCTTCTTCTCAGTCTCATCATCTGCTTCATCAGGAAGGGGTTCGTCACTTTCAGCAGTCTGTGCGATAGCGCAGCAGTTGCTCAAGTCTGTTAACCCATTCTGTTGCAAATACATATCCAATGGGAGGCTGGCAGCATTCATAAGGGTGGTCATGTTCAGTCCAGCTGCTGCTTCAGCTAGCATGTCATCTTCACGACTAGGATGGCAGTTCAGGTCCAATTGTCCCTTGCTGCCCTCTCCCACTTCCATCTGGCGTCCATTCAGATTTCTTTCGTTATCTGATTGAGTTATCTGCAGCACCGCAGGTCCCCCTGTCCCTTCCATTTCTGTTATACTTTTAGGCGGATGTTCATCCTTCCCCTGAGCCATTTCTGCTTCTCGTTCCGACTGGCGTTTTTTCTTACGCAGCATTAGTGTTTTGAAGCGACGTTTCACAGTCAAGCAAACATTGCACTTACAGTTTGGGGGGTGCTTGCCCTTTCCACTAGGGGGCTGAATGCAAACTATGCAAGTGCACCCTGGACGATGCCGAGGATGTCTTGTAGTGGCTCCAACTGAAGGCTCAGCCAAGTTGACTATGTTGTCTCCTAAGACGGCAGCAGTAGCTAACGCATCCAAGCCAGAAGGCTCACAGTCTTCAGCAGCTTTGTTGCTATCTGCTATTCTACGCCTCTTAAAATCTGGAAACAAAGACAGCTTGCAGAGGTGAAAACATGTTCATGGAGAACAATTGTACAAACAATAGCACATATCATACACTTAATTCACCAACAGTTAATTTCAAGTGAGAGATTGAAATTCTTATAGAGCAGAAATATGACTTAAGTTGCTTTGGACACCACAATTATTTGCAAATAAAACCTGCTGAAATCATTTTATATATTTACCGCCCCTATGTTGATATTAAATAAGATAAGCAGTGGCTAAAGAATACACAAAATATTTGACTCCCTCACCATATCCGCACAAAGCATCAACAGGATTGATCCTACGTCCATATTCAATTTTTTAAGAAAAATAATAACACAAATATTCAAATCTGATGGTTCCTTATCTGCGGTGCAGGAAAAAATATATAGATAGGTAAAATCTTCTTAAACTTCACATTGCCAAACAAAACCTAGAGTAGAAACATCTTGGACAAATTATTCGGGGACAAATGTGTTTGCAGCATCAGATAAAATGAGTGAATGAAAATATTCCTTCATGATGCATGCATTCAGATTTTACAATCCGTGTAGGACATTTTGGCTGATACTGCAGTAATTATCCATTTTAAATGTGGTAAATCAAAAAAATGATAAACATATGAAGCATTTCAACATAAACATATCACCAGATGAAAGTACATTAAGTCGGCTCTAACTTTTCTGTATTCTGGTCAATGAATATTAGATAGGACAAGCATCAAGTTTAATGTTTGGATGAGACAAGGCTAGATTCGTACCCTTGCTAGCTCTATTAAAAGCATCCAATTCTCCAGAATTCATGTCATCAGGAGCAGAACAGGAACATCTGGAAGCAAATTATAGGCATAAAAAAGTGTAAGAACTTTATTCCTTTCTCAATTCTATGACAAATCCTTCATATTCTTCCATGTAYCAACTGCAACAATGCCAAGTGTGACAAAGTTATGTGGCCTGTATCTCCAACAAAGCAACACCCTTTCTTCATCCGAATGGAAGAGAAAAGAAGAGGGCGTAAGCAGTCTTAATCTCATCTTCAATTAATAAAAAGCTAATCCTATGCAGGAATGAAGTTTTCCGCAAAAGTATTACCTAGTTAAAACTGCTTCTCCAGGAGAAAAAGACTTAAAGAGGATAAAGTTAAGTTCACTCACCTGTTCAAATCCCAAACATTATCTGCACATGTCCATTTTGCAGGAAGAAGAACATGCACAGGCAACTTTCTCCATTTGGAGCAACTATCACATTGCGCCCATTGTTCCTGATCCCTGAATAAGAATTTGTATGCTTTCAGCCAAAAAGAAAAGCTAGTTTAATGTTGAAGAAATAACAAAGCAGAATACAACAACCAGCTCAAACAATTCCACAATTGGTGAAGATAGATCCAATTTGATGTATACTACGAATTCCTTAAGCACATAACGTTGAAATCCTTACCCATTAGCATGAGCCGTAAATATAGTCCTCTTCCCAAAAATTGGTGGTTCCTACGAACATAAAAGTGCTCCAAGCAAGATGAGAGAGTAGAAATTTTAATGCCAAAGTATCTATATGGCACTTGGAAGAAAGAATGTGTAGAGACATGCAGAATAACAACTGGAAAGAGGAAAAGGATATCTTTAAAACAAAAAGAATAAGGATGCTGTACTTACATCATATTCTTCGAATTCAAAATCCTCAATCATGACAACTGTTGGCTTCGCACTAGGAGGTGGGCGTAGTAACTCTTGCGCTTCTTCCCATGTGATTCTGAGTTCCAGTGCATCATCACTGGGCATTAGAAGCCTCTTGTTTTTTGACCCAATATTACGGGCTTTCTTCTTCTCTGGCATCAGCACATGTCGCTGCAAGGAATCTTCACTTGTTCGGCCACCATTCTTCCAATTTTCAGAACAATAAGAATGTCCAGATTAGCAACAAGTTGAGAAAGTAGCTTTTTGATATACATATTTAACGCAAGCACTTACCGCAACCATATTATCACTAGCACCAGAAAATGAAGTTTCGCCAGAAGAACCACCATTTGGAAGGACAGGAGTCTGTGGATCCTGGTTGTTTATATTAAGGATAATTCAATTAGCTAATAAGACAGGAAGGGAACATGAAAACAATTGTTTAAAACAAGTCTATGAAACTTGACCTGCATATCGCCATTGTTTGTTGCCTTCCGAAATCCCATAACAAGTTGTCCACTGGGTTCGATACGACTAAACGTCACTACACCATAAAGGGAAACTCAATAAGTCATGAATGAGAACTTGACTTGTGAAATAGAAACAACATATTTGAATTCTTCGTTGCATTTTCACTTGATTAGACACCCATGGATGGGGAAAACTGGGAATACCTATTATCTAGCATTAGATCTTAAAAGGATAACAAGAACCCACCACACACCCCCACAGGAAGATTAACATAGGAGATAGCAGCATAATTTGACATTTTGAAAATCGGGTGACGGAAAGCAAGGTATCATTGGTAGAGTCAAGTAAAGGTGCATCAGAACTCAAGGAAACCAAAAGGTTAAAATTAGTAAGCGTCAAGACATTGCATCTGAAATTCTGAATATGAAGAATATACAAGTTTGTGGACATACCTGTATCACCAGCTTGTAATTGCATATTCTGTATGCAAGGAGTAACCCCCTCCAAGACATACATTCGGCTGTTATTGTTGGGCCAAAATCTGAACTGGAATGTCCACTCTTTCCCCTTTACGTCCTGTATCTTTATTGGCACACCTTCTGACTGATTAATAGCTGGGAAGTAGGCCTGTATAGATATCAATGTGTTTATAGGTAGTAGAGGAGAATTTTTGAAGTTGTGAAAGTCATGAGATAAGGCACCCAGAGAAAAACTCACCTCAGCACATGCTTTGGGCAGAACCAAACGACCAATCCGTCCAGCATCACTAGCACTRAGAACCTTTTCAAACAATGGTGCAATGGTCGATTTTAAACTTGAAAAGAGTTAAGGTAAATATGATTTTGAAAATATGGATAACAAGAAAGTTGGTGCAATCTCATCATTTTCACTCCTTATCTAGTTATGAGACTATTGATTTCACAAACCAATAATACAGAAATAAACAAAATGCAGGACAAAAATGCATTCACCAAGGATACTCCCCAGATATCTGCTGAAGTTCTTGATCCGTAATCCTTGGCCAATAGCGAGGAAGCAACTGATGACGGCCTCTCCCTTCAGCAGGAGGTCGGGCAATGCGCGTTTGGGGAGCCATTACTTTATTCACCTCAGGGCTGGTAGCAGGGACAGGTTTAGGCGGCTTCGGCAAAATATGGCGTGCCCTTTGGCCTTGTTGAGAACTAGAAGCTTTGTTCTGATCACTTCCTTCAGCACTCCCACCAGGAAAAGGCAGTATCGAGCTTGAGCTGCTTACAGGTGTGCTAAGTGAAAAATTCAGGGACGGCTGAGGTAGAGATTCATATACGCCTTGTTTTGATCTACTCTGTTCTGGACCGACAAACATAGCTGAGCCAACAGACTGATGGTTGAAATTAGGAAAGCATGCATTGACTTCCCCATATGGATGCACAGTTTCCTCTCCTTTCATCTTCTCAATAGATGCATTTGTCTCGTCTTTCTGAGATACAAAATGTTGCCTTGGCACGTCCACATCAATAGCATTGCCCATTTGCATGACTCTACCCTTATCAAACTTCCTATTGTCAATTCCATTTGCAATAGCAGGCTGAACATCTTCGGTCAAAGTCCCATTAGGAATCTCATCACCAGGGATCTGTACCACCCCGCAGGAAAAGGGGGGAAAAAAGAAGAAAAAGAGATAGTTAATATCAAACACATAGAATTAGTAATACTATTCCCCTTCGTATTTGCAGTGTCACATGCTGTTAAAGTTATTCAGGTTACCTTTGAAGTCCGTTCACCAAATCACAAAGGATATGCAATTTCAAATGAAGAAACTATCATCTACTTATGTTTGAGTGAAAATACATAGTCAAGATCCCACTGCCAAAGAACAGAAAATGATAAAGCAAATAACAGAAGAAAACTTGTAATCTATTTCCATGCAGAACTCATAATTGTGCATAAATGTCATCTGCAGAAGGGCACAAAAATATTTAATGCTACATAACCAGATCTCTCGATGAATCAGATGCATGCATGACATGGCAAGTACTTAATAGTGTAGAGATATCAGATATCAATTACCCGTAGAGGTATTAGGGAGTGAGATTCCAAGCGCTTTGCACAGCTTAAACAGCCTACACCCCCAAAATCCAGGCACTCATGCAAAGGTTTTGAAGCTATGCATCCACAGTGGATACGCTGTCATGCCAGGTAAGAGTTTTAATATACAATAGAAGTAAACTAACAACAGTCGAGCTAAAGAAGAAACTAAGACTATTATCCATTACCTTTGCACAAAATTTGCATTCTCTCCAACCAGATTCCTCCAGGTGGAATGTCTCACAGAAAGCTGAATTTTCAAAAGCAGTCCTAGAAATCCAAGAACACAGTAAGGCAAGGAACATGACCATTTTTAAAGGAATTTCATACCGATAGTAGCATGCATGTCAATTTGACTAACATGGCAATGATCATCTTAAAGCATGTTGGCAGGCTTATATCTATTTGCCATAAATTAGCAAGGTGAATTTTTTTTGAAAAATAAAATTACAAAATAAAAACATATTGAATTGAAAATTGTTTGAAGGCTAAAAATGTGGGTCGCATAAACAGGTGAAGAGGTCAGCCATGACAACAGATTGCCTACAAAACAGAAAATCCCCCATGCGAGTAAATTTAGGGATCAGAACCCAAATCCCAACAGACACCGAAACACAGAATCGATCCCTGATATAGCTGGAAAATCCAAAATTCCCAATATAGCAAAAAGGATAGAATTAGGAATTAAGAAATTACCCGCAGCCCTGACAAAGCGTTGCCAATCCACCGGATTTCAAGACCCAACCTTTCTTCCATTCCGACGACGTCGTCATACCGCACAACTCGTTCATGCATATCTTGGACCCCATTCTATCCCAAATTAGCAATCAATCCTGAAACCCAAAATCTTCATTAGCAATCCCAACAGAAAACCAAAATTAAACTGAAAGAAACCCTAAGAGAACCCCCATCAAGAAAACATTTTGACCCCAGATCAAATAAATTCGGGAAAATTAACGACCAAACCAAGTAATAAACAAGATTCCACAGCTCACCTTGCTTAAATAAAAGAAATGGACGTCCACATGTGCACATAAATTAAGCAGTTAAACAACTCAAACACCTATTCCTCTGTACCACAGACCTGAAAAATCTCAGATAGAACTGAATCTGGAAACAAGAACGTCTGGGCAAAGTCAAACAGGRAAGAGTTGGGCTAAGAACATGAGACTGATTGTAACGGCTGTCTTCGCGGTGGAGGTGATGGGTTTAGGTGAGGTGGAAAGGGCAGAAAGCAGATGAGTAGAGAAGAGATATCTATCCCTCGTCTCTATATATAGAGAGAGAAAGAAGAGAGAGAAAACGGGTATGCATGCAAAGCAAACAGATGCACAAAATGCATGCACGACACTTCAAGGCACCGCGAGGTCTTCTGTCTACTACTTACCCCTCTCTCTCCTCTCTCTCACACTAAACTGCGTTTATCATAACCCCCKATTTTGGCTTTTGGCCCTCCCCTTGCCCCTGGCCTCCTTTGGTTTGGACTTTTTGTGGACGGTGTGATTTGGTTTCTTTTTCTTTTCTTTTCCGAAATAAGTCTTTTGCAGTCTTCTCTCTCTCTCTCTCTCTCTATACAATATACTATGGTTTTAGGACAGTAATATCCTAATATATTAGTTATACGATGATGATTTGTAGAATTCAGCGACGGTTTCGTAGATTCCCAGGACTTAAAAGAACTTCTCTTTCTCTCTCTTCCCCATTTATTGATGTCTCAATTTTAAAGTTTTCACATATTCACCTCAGTAAAAATAAAGTCTTTTAAGGTTTCTTATATATTCACCTTAATAAAAGCAAGTCAAGATTAATGTAGTTTTGACTGGGGTCTGAAGTTTTAAGGTAAAAAAGAGAAAATACTAATGTGGTAAAGTAATTTTTTTTCTTTTTTTCTTTTGGTTTAGGTTGAAGTTTATCCAGCTGTACCTAACACTACGTGATGGGGTAGTCTTACTTTTCTATTTTCCTGGTTTTTTTTTTCTTTTTACATGGAATGTTATTAATACATACACTGACCTTTTTGGAGGCTGGGAAATATATTTAGAGATAAGGATGCAATGTATTATGGATATCTCTCTTTTTGTTTTTTCCTTATTGATGGAAAATTGGAAAAGGTTTTAGGGAAAGAATTGAATTGCCTTTAATTTTTCACTTATCAAATTTGCTTGAGAATTCAATAATGGTAATATATTGGCAATTCTACTTTTTACCTAAAAGAATTTCAATGGTGGCAAAAAAAGGGATGGGAAATTGAATGGCTGAAAATAACAAAGAGAACACGACCTAAATATTTTACCTAAATGATTAGGGGGAATGAATGACTCTCGATCTCTGATACAATGAATAATGATTATTGTAAAATAAAAAGATTCTCGTACATTATTTTTTTAAAAAAATTAAAGATTGTCATTTTGCATTTGCATGAACTAAGAACTATATAATGTATAGTTGATGAAGAATTGGCCATATCGAGGTATGTGTATTAAATGCACCAAAGCTAGACTTTTATTTGAAAATGAACCAAACTAATGTTCTTTGAGTTGATCAAGCATGCATAAGTATACACATGAGGTATTTGTCAATGACATACAACTTTGTTAAACAAAAGTTAAACTATATTCTAACATAAACTTGTAATGGTTATGACATTATCTGTCTAAAATACTACTAATGTGACACTACTTGGTAGTACTAAGAAAAATGTAATGGTTTTCATTAACTTAATGAACTTGAYTATTGGACATTATTAAAATCTAGAGATATAATGTACATGATGAATAAAAGTTTTTTTTTTCTTATAAAGAAATTAAACATTGTAATGATTTATTCATTTGACCGAAAGTATTGTTCTAGTAGTCAAATATGCGAAATAAGTTTTTCCATAATTTCCTCTAGATTAATGTATTTTACAAAACATCTAATAAATGGTTTTACTTTTTTATAATTAATAGTTTTGAATGAAAGTCCCACTAGATACTTTCAAGTATTTGAATAAAAAGGCTATTTATATTATTGCCCCGTTGATAATGAATTATATAGTTTTGAAAATTGCAAAGAATATGAATTACAATTACTACTATTATTACCTACCATTTGATTTAGATATGAACCTCATTAATATCCCTAATTGAATTTTAAATATTTTTTTCATTTGTGAAAAAAAACGGATTTATTTTATTATTATGTGACACGTTATATATTCGGAAATTGGAAAAAATTAATTTATCATTTATTCCCTTTTTCATTTTTTTTCCAAAAATCCCCAAGTTATGCTAGAGCCTTTGAAATCACAGACTAATTATCTTTTGTAGTTATTTGGACACTTCTATTAGCCTATTTACCTTTCATATGTAAATTGGAGTCTTATCTTGTACATGATATAAACATCAGATTATATGYAAGTTTATTGCATATAATTCTCTAGTTCTGTTCAATTTTCGATTTCGTGTGAATTGACGCGTGGATCTCATAATAATCCATGGCATATATGTGGAGAGAAAGATGCGCATACACATATGTAGATATACGCGCTGAAATTTATAATCTTTTTACAAGTTATGAGCAAAAAACAAAAGAGAAAACTTATCTTTTGTCTGACGTGGATATTACTCATGAAAAGTTGTTGTTTTGTAATTCTCAAACGGTTTAAGGAATCCAAAATTTAAAACGTCATCCCAAACATTAAAAGCACAAAAGAAAAGAATTGCACTTAAAAAAATTCAAAATTTGAAAAAACTCTCTCAAGCGTTAAATGCACAGAACAAAATCAAGGGGCGAAAGTGAAAGGAAAGTGCATTTTCTAACTCAGTCCAACATACATTGTTTTCCTAGCAATGCTACTTTGTTTAATCTATAAGAATCAATTTATTCTAAATGCTTTGAAATCCATAACTTCAAAAACTATTCAAATTACCTCATTTTTGCCATCTTCACAATTGATAATTCCAGGATCAAAATATTTGTTATTAATACAGTTGAATTCGCAATAAAAGAATATATTGATGTATAAACATTTTTGCTCGATTAAGTGAAGCATATGCGAAAATATTTAAGTCATGCAATATTTATATTGCTTAAGTGACTCAAAACCTCTGACATTCAGAGGAAACGAAGAACTACTTGTCAATTATCATTCACCTACTTGTAATATTAAGGTCTCTCGTCATATATGAGATATTTATTGAACCATGTGACATTTATATCCCCTAAGTGACTCGAACCCTTAACATTTAGAGGAGACGAAAAAATCACTTTCCAAATATATTATTCCCTATTTATCAATTAATAATATATACAACTCTAAAAACCTATTACASTATTTACCTTCCTTAGTATTGATGTTCCTCGCCTGTGTACAACTTTTTAAGTCCCATGTGAACAAGCTGGATAATGTTGCAATGGCAACTCGGCAGAAAAGACAACAGCAGAAGAGCATAGCAACGCATGCATGAACTTTTGCGTCAGTTATGGTAATAATATTCAATTTTCAGGCAAAGGGCTCATTGTTTTCACAACCTGTAGCGGTGGAATTTGGATTTCAGTCCGTCAGCATGCAAATATTGTTATCTTTCCTTTTTGACTTGAACTGTGATCGAGTGAATATCCAAAGATCAATTTGATGACTATGACCTACTACATATTTTCTGTTCAGTTCTCCCACATTACGATTTCATTAAATAGCTACCAAAGCAGGGGAAGAAGTGATCCTCAGTTTCTAGGTTTTCGCAGGGCCGTTTGACTCACGAGAGTCTAAATCCTGCAACCCAACAGTTCATTGCAAAATTTTCATCTGCATGCAGGGAAAAAGAATCTGAACAAGTTATTATTGCGTAAAGAGATTTACATGAATATTCATGCATACATACACACATATATAAAAGAAGATGTATGATATGACTACAACCAAATATCTTCAAGTGCCATATTCTTTCAAAAGATAGATGAAAATCAAAGGAAACAGGGAAACCACGGAACAATTTCCCCCCTCTTTCCTTCCGACCGCCTGCTCCATTTCTGCATGTATAGACGTCATCATTTTCCTCCCTGAAGGTCCATTTCCCTCTTCAAAAAGTTTCACACACAGGAAGAAAGGAGAACTCGAGATCAATGAGGAGCCAGTTCAAATACTACAATGCAAAAAAATGCCAGCTACATTTTCAATTAGCTCCACTGAGTTTTAACTGCTTCGCAGATTCTCTTTGCTATGCTTGTAGGTGAATATCTAAGGTCCCTTTCATATTTCACCATGTCATGACCTAACCAAAACCAAAAGTACTACATTAATATAAACATGCGATAGCAAAAATAGAAAATGATCAAACAAAATACAATTATGCCAAATATAGGAATCATCAAAGCAAAACTATCACATGGGACATCTTAATCGCCAATCAGTTACCCACACAAACAGATAATCCATGGAAAAGATTGCACATTCACCATGTAAGAAGGGAAACTATAATGTTTTTGGACAAAGCACAACTGGATTTGCACATGGCTTTTTATTTTACTAAACATATGGGCTTGGGAGGGCTTTCGGTATCTCCGGCTCCAAGAACCTTTGTTTTCAGGCTTTTGAATTTTGGTATAATTTTCTTAATCCTAATTYGATAATAGGCCTGTATRTCTTGTCCAACCCACTTCAGCAGTCRGCCCATACATCWAYGCTGCGYTATCCCGCGATMCAAAWAAATAGTTAATCATKCCRGTGYRAACCAAACATCACAAAAGGAAAGRGATCAATGGTTGCATCATATTAAAAACAGATAAAACACGAAATTAACATGAATGTACAAAACATTACCGAAAAAGAGTATACCAATACATTGTCAATGGATTTTCATTTATTGCCACCAGCATATAAAAAACGTGATTCGGCGACAATCAGTAGATCTTATTAGGATAGACTACATCATTCTATATCTCCTTAAAGATTATTAGAACTTCAACTTTCACAGCAATTAGAATGAATTATTTTCAAATTCCAAAACCATGTCTATAACGAAGAAGAAAAATAGACGGGGGAAAAAACAAATTATTTCTTGTACCTGGAATACCTGACTACCTCCTCTTAAAACATCACATCCAAACGAACAGAACAAGAAAGTATTTGAATCTTTACTGCAAGAAAGCTAAATCATGTCGCAACCAACCATCTAAAAATATATTAAATCACATGTCACGTCCGATCTCATCTGAACCTCCATGAATGCTTGACCAAATTCTAAAACAAATCAATGGGTTTGGAATCATGCAATAACTAAATCGAGATAATATTTTAGATAAAATAGTTGTTTTTAAGTGTAAAGTAACTTTACCTAAGAAAATGCTTGCAGGAATTTCAGTCAAAGCCACTACTAAGTATGCTGTACACCAGAAAATATTTCCCCCTTCTCCAACAAGATAASAAATACTCCTCAAGTTTAAGATTCTCGAATATCTTGAGGAGAGAAGAGGATGAAAAGAGGCATACAAAAATATGCACCCAGAAAGATAAATCTGCTGCCTGCTTAAGTTCAGTACCCCAATTCCCCAGCACATAAAAGGGAAGATAAAAGAAAAGGTACAGAACCAGAAAGTATTTAGAAGTCCTGATAAATAAATATACCATCTATCAGGATTTATGGACTGATAAATTCAGGACTACTGCATATGGTGACAACATATGTAAAGCATAGACTATATATTGAACCTAAGTATGCGTCAAACTCTGACAAAATGTTCCCACGTTATAAAATCTGATATAAAGACATAATTTTATTGTCTAATGTGTAATTGCATCTTAGTTGTTCAATCGTACTAAGTAGTGATACTCAACATTAATGGGAACAACCCTAACCAGTCCCGGACTCCTATGTACATAAAGATAAAATAATCTGATATATGATCAGGTTGTAAATGTTCAAATCGAAACTAGGAAACAAAAAGGAAATCACTTTACTTAGCCGCCCCATAAATGGAAAAAAATCAACATGCCTATTTTGGATCAAGCATATGGTTATCAAAAGAAGGATCTTTATGATTGTAACCTCATCAATAAATTTTTCCAGCCAAAAGAGGGGAAAAAAAAAAAAAAAGAAATAGATCAATTGATTCAAGCAGCTCGATCGATATAGGACGAAGGAAGTAAAAACCTTCCATCTCTTTCTTTGCCTCTCCATGCTTGGGAATGCCGTCCAATACTTGAGGCTCCCAAAAAAAAAATCCAGATTATGAAGAGTCTGCACGGCCTAGCGAGTAGCGCCTATATCTGGGGGAGGTAGAAAATCCAAAGTCACCAACTTTAGCATATACCTCAGTTTTAACCTGCTCTAGCACCACAAACGCGTACCAATCTTCCAGTAAATAGCAATATTTCACAAGAAACTTTCTTGTAGACTTTTTCCCGGATATAGCAGTCTTAAGCAAAACGTAACACTTCCGAAAGCAGAGAGCAGGAAAGTACATCAAATTGTGATAAATATTTCTCAAGTTTCAGTGAAAAATCCATACAGAATGTAATCCAGGCAGCATAGAAAAGCGATTAACATTCAGATGCATCCTCTGCATATTATTGCTGCTTCGAAATACTACTGCTAATATAATCAAAATGCAAGATAGGGAACTCAATACCTCGATCTCTCGGCATATTTGATGGTCTCAAWCAACTTTTCCGAGAGCGCTGACCGAGATGCCGGATCGACGTTGCTCGGCGACTTCAGGAGGCATCGGAGTTTTCGTTATTGATTTTCTTTGTCCTATGATTTGGCTGCTTGAATTTGGTCCATTTGGAAATACGCATCCGACGTCGTTACTTCGTTGGAATTTCTTCCTCAGTCATCAGTAAGTACGTAGCTTGCAACCTTAAACCACTTTCGGGCGGGGGGGGGGGTGTGGAATCTTTCTTAAAAAACTCTACTTAAACAATTTATGACAATAAGAAGTTATTAAAAAAATATTGTATTATTTTGGGAGGTATAAATTTATCTAATACAATTGTCTAATGAAAAAAACTAAGACCGAGTAAAAGAAAAAGTTTCATCAACTGTAATTCAAGTGGTAATTGGTAAAATACTATCACCCTCAATCTCTGTAACAAATTAAAAATATGCTAATTACAATTTGTTAATGTCTTTCTAAAAAATGAAAAAAGAACCAAAAAATCTTTTACAACCTCCTTTGATCAATAAGAAGGGGGGAAAGTAATGGCAAAGAAACATGAGATCTTGGAAAAGCATATATGCATAATATTAATTTGGATATTACATTTCTATGTTTCGAGACTCTAGATTTTTTGTCAAATCATTTACTACGCTCTTATAAATTCGACATATTTATATTAATTAATCGACTTTTACAAACTCTACTTTTATTATCAATTAACTTCCATTTACAATTAATTAAAAAGTTGATGCAAAAGCACATGATTATTCAGAAAATCCTAACACAAAAAATGGAAAAAAGAAGGACAAACACAAAAGGAACAAAAAGGAAAAAAGAGTTAACGAAGTTTTTAAATCTAACTCTTTAATTTTAAATGAAAATTAAACCGATAATGAAGACGGAGCTTGTAAGAGTTAACTAATTAGTACAATTGTATCAAATTTTATAAGAGTTTAAGGAAATATCACGAATGCTGATAATATTTTTAAGTCAATATCATATATTTGATGCAATCTTTAAATGGAAAAAATCTGCAAATGGGGTGAGTGGCAGAAGAATGGAGATCCAAACAAGTCACTGACGAAGCAAAACTGATTCTCAATAGCCTAGCCTCTCTGGAAGATGAAATTCCAAGACCAATAGGTATAAATGGATTATCTCAACCATTATTGCAATAATATCACTTTTTGTCCAATTAGTATCAAAGTTTGAACTTAGTTCGTGAGGTTTCCAGTTCGACTCCGATTAATACTGTAATCGTAGAATATTTTAAATGAGTTTATATAACATTCTAAACCTTCACTATTAGAATATTTTTTTTAATCTTCTATCTCTGTTGATCATTTGAATGACTAATTAACTACTTTTAAAAAAATTACCTCATAGAATAATTTAATTATCTTAATATAAAAATCTACACATACCAAACCAAATGTAATGGTAATAATCTCTAAAACTTCTAAGGCTAATGGGATGTATAGCAATTCTTTATACCGAAGGTTTTGCATATTTGTCTCCCTATATTCATTTTACTTCATTCCTATTCCTTCCTTATCACAGTGTTTCTCGCAAAATCAATCGTGTAATAAATTAAATATTTACACTCGACTTGATACAAAAGTTTAGMAGAATGTTTGATTATGATTTTGTATTTACTCATTAAAAAATTACTAGTAATACGATGTGTTAATGAATTATGTCCATAAACATAGAAAGTTCAAAAGAAAAATATAGAAATTSAATTTGAAAGTGAAGAACTTCAATTCTATAATATCCATATATRTACGTGCATTGCATGGCAGTAAAGGCGGCTGCATGTGTTCTGCAAATAATTCCATTCCCATGGAAAATGGCCTATATATCCTTCATTAATATCATGCAAAGTTGCAACGTAATTTGGATGATTTCTGGCTTCCTTATTCCAAAGAGTATGGGTCGGTGGAGGGTTGTTGCACCACAGAATACACACATACCCACTTCAATAATTGCGCCGACTTCTTCATTTTGATCTCTTTCTTGGTTTTCATATCTCCTGCAGCTCTCTCTGCGGCACGCAATAGCCAAAGGCCGAAGCTAGCGACTTATTTGAAAATTTTATAAATTTAAATTTCCAAGTTTTCTTCTATTAAATAAAAAAATAAATATTTTGACCAATTAAGCTACTTCTTATTTATTGAATTTCTCTTTCAAAATATTTTGAAATGTATAATTTTTATTATTTRGATTTGTATATTTTCTTATATCTATAAATACAAATAGAAATCAAACTCAGGACAGAAACAAAAATCATATCTACATAATTGATGAAGCTGGAAGTATAACAGGTTGTCCCCATTCCTTTCCAAATCTCCAAGACTCTTGGGGTCTTCTTCTCTTCCGATCTCCATTCACCCTTTAAAACGTAGAAGTTCTTGCAGTTTTCTTCAACAAATGGTGACAAAAATTTGCAGATAAATTCCGGATATAGCTGCAAAGCCTTGAAATGAAACATGTTACCGGAGCATGACCATGAGATCTACAATATGTCATGCTTCAACCTCAAGTGCTCAAAATGTGTCATATTGTTTTTGGATCAATCACTTTCTTTGCAAAAGATGGCAAGCAGAAAGCTGCAGAATGGATCTGTGAGCAGGCAATGGGTGGGTGAGATACGAGACGAGCAAAACACATAGGACACTGTAGAGAAGCCTTTAAAATGGTAGAAAAATACCTCGGAGTTGTAGAACTTCAACGGTTTTATAGTTTCCGAACTGCTGTTATCTTCATCAATTGGGTTAATTGGATGCCTGAAATCTACTGGCGGCCCCTCAGTAGAGCAAAGCATGAAACCAATAACCCCACTGAAATAGAAACCAATAAGAAGCGCTTGGATTAAATTCAGGGTGAGAAGCAGACTCTACATATGCAATTTCCATTGGTCATAGACTTGATAGCTAATAAGAAAATAAAGAACACCCTCCATCAGAGCAAATTCAAATTGATTAGTATAGTATATATAAAGCAATATATTCAAGTTCGCTTCCCCGCTCCGCCAACCCACTTATCTCTCATGGATAGAGATCTAAACAAAAGCAAACATATAGCAAATAATGTGCAGCTACGTCCACTAATACATATGGATATTAAAGGTGGTACAGAAAGAGAGAATACCTTGGATAAGTAGGAACTGTGGTCCATGCATAATTGACAGAGCCCTTGAATATCTGCCTGCAGTTTGCAACTATATCTTCAATTATGTGCATGTGAAGCCATATGCTTTCAGCCTGTGTACACACARCCCCACCAGGACGAAGAGCTTTTGCAACTGACGCAAAGAAGGGCTTCTCAAACAACTCCTGTGCTGGTCCTGAAGGATATAAAAATCATATTAATGCTGCAAAGTGAGAACTCTCTGACAAGGACTCATGGGGTTGAGCGAATATTATTATTACCTATTGGATCAGAAGAATCCACTATAACTGCATCATAAGTTCCTTCTGGAACAGCCTTCAGAAAAGCAATTCCTAGAGGTTGAGCAAAAGCCAAAAAACGAAATGAGTTCAAGCTAAGAGAAGAAAGTAGATAAAAGATCCATGAAAGACAAAGGAAAAGGTATTGCTAACTGTACCATCACCAATATGAAGTGTCACACGAGGATCATCATATCCAACAGCAACAGCAGGGAAAAATTGTTTAGAAACCTGGAAGGGAAAAAGATTCAGTGACTGCCTTACATAAAGATTAATTGGAATTCTCCAAATTGAGATGTTGATGACCATCACAAGTTCATTACATATTAGGTGAATTGTAGTAAGACAAAAGAAGTCAATGTGACTCACATCAACGACCATCTTATCAATCTCACAGATGTCTATTTGCTCAACAGAAGAATGACGAGCCACTTCACGCAAGACACCGCCGTCACCTCCTCCAATAACTAAAACCTATAGAAGAGTACATAAGATCGAGAATTTAAGATACAGGATTAGGAACAACTACAAGAAAATTGCCAACAGCAGAAGTAGTTTTAGCAGAGGAGAGGGGAAAGGTGGAGGTTGATAGGTACTGTTTAATCATGGATATCCTATTAACAATTTCCTTAGCATTCCACATTGGCAACTAAATCTAAGGAACTCATGGGCCCAGAAAAAAACTTCCTCCCTATTTATCCTATTTGCATTTGTTTATTCATTTCCACTTCCCAGCCTCACAAGAAAAATATCATGTCTTCAGTATCGTGCATTATCCAGAGAAATAGAGGGAGTCGCAGTTTCCAGAGTAGCTCCTTCTCTCACTTTATGGGATACATAAGCAATATGTAATTCACAACTTAATTCTAGAAGATAAGGGTAATTAAGRTAAAAAGCAACTACCAGAGAAAATAAAAAAGTCAACAGATGCATGTATAAGTGTGCGCATGTGTGTATATTAGTTACTTTGCAGATGGCTATTGCAATGGACATAGTGTAAAACACAAAGTAAGATTAAGGACACAACGAAAAGAACATATAAACCACTAGTTGTGTTAAACTTTATCGGATTACCTTCTTTGGGCTGGGAATAGAGCAGAGAGGAAGATGTGTAATCATTTCTTGATAAGCACATTCATCTCTCTCTGTGAGCTGAATAACTCCATCCAAAACAAGTACTTTTCCGTAAGTTGATGACTGCAGCAAAAGACAGCCCAAAATTAAACATCAGCAGTGGATGAGAAACTAGAAATTATATTACAGGCTGACCGGAAAGTTCATGATACGGATAGGTTTTAAACACCTGAAACACCATGACATTCTGGTAATCCGATTTCCCTTGAAACAGTATCTTTTCTACCTTTAAGGAGTGTGCCTCTCCTGCATAATTTTTTGAAAGTAACTATTTAGGTGTAGGAGATCCTTASAAAGCAAATCCCTTAATTGCAGACAAATTGTGAAGAGAAAAACAAGTGCAGCTGAACCACTTAATACCAAGAGACGGAACATTGCTCATTAAAATGGTGCAGATAAGGCATCATGATAATAATGAAAAAACTAGAGGCACCTAAACTCACATCAATTATGCAGTTCTATTTAACATCAGGATGTAAGATGGAAGAAATTTTGGAGAAACAGTTTAGTCAGTATGAGAAAATTTGCACGATATCTCCGGCAAAATGAACAAACAATGAATCAGAACAGMCAAACAAAATATAAACAGGACTCCTACATCTGTATACAAAAAAGAGACTAATATAATCCAAATCTCTAATTAAGATCACCCAATAACATATAAAACTCAAAACTGAAACCCCACTTGACATATGCAGAAATTCAGATGTGTAAACATGAAATCCACAACAGTAGGGAAAAAAGCGACAAACCAGGCCACATTGGGCTAATTTCTGAGAACCATCCAGGAATAACAGAAGAAAAGCAGCACGAAAGCTGCTGCTCATCTGCACAATTATTATTAACCAAGTCAGCCATCTTAACAGAAGGAACACCGTTATTCACCTCCTCTTCACGGGCCCTTTTCAATGGCAATTCACTCGCAAGAACCCCAGTTTGCTCCTCAGCCATCTCCAATTTATATTCCTATATATACTAAATCAAAAAGAAGCAGAAAATGTTGTCTTTGGGCCACCGGCGCACAAATATCTCAAATTGGACTCTACAGCCGCCGCAGAGGAGAGCGGAAAAATGGAGAAAGAGAAAGACAATCTGCTTACGGAAATATGCGTTGGTTGGTTGGTATGGTGTGTCTCTTCTTTTGGACTAATCAAATATTTAATTAAGATTTAGAACAATTCCGACTTATGCTGGGCCAACATTTTTGACTTTTTATTTTATTTTTAATAACATAATATTTAATACATTTTATATCATTAATTTYGAATTCGAATCAGGCGAAATTATGAAAATGATCAGCTTAATAAACATCAAAGAATAATAGACAAAAGTTTTTACCAATTAATTATTAACTATATAAAAGTACATTTCTATATCCGCATGATCCTATTGAATTGTGGCAGTATTCGTTGGTGATACAATAAATTAAATTTCACAATCCGTTTTTTTTTTTAATCTAAGGAATGACTGTATATTATAGATAAAAAGAAATTATTTTTATTTAGATCCCTTTTGAACTTTTTTTTTTAGTCTAAGGAATGGCATAAAGTATCTATATAATTGGCGTGTATAGATAAAAAGAAAAGAGAGTTGGGTTAGGATTARAAAAATAAATTTTATCTATATTATAATTTGAATTATCTGAAATTAGATTATCTATATCTATCTAATTAGATAGGATTGTCAAAGACAAAAAAAGAGAGAGTTCGGTCGTGGAAGGAAAAGGAGGTAGGTGGGCCCAATGAAAAAAATGAGCCCAACAAATGGATGAAGAAGGCAAGCCCAACAAATTGAAGAAGAAAAAAGGCCTGCTATTTAAAGAATGAATAGATTCAAATATCTTAGATATGGTCTAAGAAAAACATAATCCAATTTATTGAATATGCAATGTTGATCCAAATGGTGTAAATCAATTTCAAATTTATCCACGCGAAACCATCTTCGAGTTGTATCAATGACCAAGTTAAGGGGCAATTTGTAAATATAAAAATTTTATTAAATTAAATTTTTATAGTCTATTTAAATAATCAAAAGTTAATTTTAAATGCTCCTACCAAACTTAGGAAGTATGTAATATCTCAACCAATGAAATGATGACAATGTTCAGCTAATGAAATCATGGATATAACTCAACGAATCAAATAATGTTACGTCGCTCGTAGACGTGACTTCGACCAATCAAATTAATTCGCTTTGCTTATAAATAGAAACCAAAGCATAAGGGGAAAAGGTCTAGAAATTCATATTGAGGACCAAAAATTYATATTGAAAGAAGATTAGAAGAAAGAGCACGAAGCTTCTCTCCAAATCCCAAGAGCAAACTGCAAAACTCAAGGAAGATTCTAAAGAGAAGAATCAAATGATTGAATTCTTGATGAGAACATTTTTCACTCCAAATTTCGAGATTAAGCTGCGAAGCCTTGAGAAGATTCTAAAGACAAGAATCAACGGACTGAGTTCTTGACGAGAACATTTCAAATATAGTAACATTTTTCTTTTTAAATTTATAAGATTAATAGTTTGTTACATATTTCTCTTATTTTCCTATTATATTTGTATACAAAAGATTCGTATAAACAACAATATTAATTAGACAATTGTTTAATATTCTTCACAGATATAATATAATATTTTTCAAGAACATATAATGTTAATAATTAATATAATATTCTCCAAGAACAAATAATTTTAGTAATTTATACTACTACTTCAAAAGTAATAGTTCAATATTCTTCAAGGAATATTTATACTATGAAAAATAAATAAAATAAAGAGAAGAAGAGACATGTGTTATGTAAATTAAYGAAGAAATAAAAGGAATAAAAAAGTATTAACGAGTAAGACAAAATTTAAATTATAAAATTCATTAAAAATGATGGCACTCGAAAAGAAAGTAATAAATTAACATTGCAAAATATGACACATAGAAAAGATAGCAAAAATTAAAAAAAGATGCAAAAGGATTGCATTAGAGCAAAGCCAAATAGGAAGAATAGGCATAAAAAAAATGACATAAAAGCCACGTCATTAATAAGAGGAAATAAAATAAAATTTTTAGAAAATTGAGATCATGCATGTATATTTAGTAAAAATAAAATGTGCACTAATTCTTTATAAATTAGAAAAAAATATCACACAAATTTATTTTATTACTTACTTTAATTAATTTGAATTACTAATTACAGTTAAATTCGATCCAATCGGTCAATTCCGACTAAACTGTGGTCCGTAGTAGAGAAGGGAAACTTGGTGTATGGGGCGGGACTGATGGAGGAGAAGGCTGCAATCAGCTCCTAGAGTCATTCCTATACTGGACGGTCGAGTCAACTTTGGTGAAACTTGGCACTTTTTAACCAGGAAAATTACTTTTGAAAAATATCCAAACACCCAACCCAGGAAAACTGAAAATTGTATTTGAAAGGCCAACTTGCTACTATTGCTGTGTGAAGACTTGTCGACCGACGTCCAACGAGCATCTTTTTCATTGGTCGAAGATCCACAAGATTGCATGCATGGTCATGTCAAAATTTTCAACTCATCCTGCCGAAGCGTGAGAGAAATTCTTATCAACTTTTCGTCTTTTCATGAGGCCATGGATGGATTTTATAACCTTCCGTGTTGTAATATATGTAAATATTCTTATTTCTTCAATATTTTTATTGATATAATAAAAAAATACAAAAAATTCGATTATGAATAGATAAGTTTAAGTGTGTATCAAAATAATATGCCGACTGGAGCCAATCTAAAAGGAGATTCGAGGAGGAGAATGATTTGTGCCCTTTCTGCACTAATGTTATTGAAACAAAGCTCCACACCTAAACATGCGTCTATGCGCCAGAAAGGATTGGAACTTCGTTGATATAACAATGCCTTGGGCAATGAACGAAATACAATGCATCCAGGAACTACTAGTTAATTTGATCATGAACGGCCAGCCAGTGGATGCAAGGCGTWTTTGTGCTGCTATGGGCACTTTGATTCGTACGAAGCACGGAGTCTCTAAAGGAGTGCACATAGAGGAAACTGTGGTTTTTGAGAGAAACTACCTTATGCAATAGCAAAACGCCATGGAAGGGACGAGCCTGTGGACACCGTGTGAATATTGGACCACCTAGATGGACACTGCCACCTGAAGAATTGAAGATGAATGTAGATAGGGCATGGAAACCAGATAGGGTTGGACTTGGGTGATCAGTCGCGAGGCAAATGGCCAAGTTAGTGTAGCCATGTCGTCCCGGATTCGAGGGGGTAGGACTGCCCCATGTGGGGATGCTTGCAATTGAAGTGGGCTTGCGTTCGCCGAGGAGGTGGAACTAGATCACTTCGTCATAGAAGCAGATTGTCCGGGTGTAGTCTAGAAGATCCAAAATGAGGAGGATGACCTCTCGCCTTCAGGAGCACCTTATACGAGACATCAAAATGAAAGCTCGCATCGYTGGGCTTGTCAACCTGTCGTATGTGTTGAGGCTGGCTAATTGTTCAACACATCTCTTAGCCCAGAAGGATTGGAGGATGGATATTTCAATTGATGTTTGGCTCACATCGACATGCTTATAGTTTAATGAGAGTTATGTTATTTCTAAAAACGATAAATTTATCATAATCTTATAAATGATTTAAATATATCGACATAAGAATTTAATTATTCAACTAAAATAATATTATTTAGATTTAGAGTAAAAAACATACTTGAATTGAACAATTAAAGTCAAGATTTATGAAGCTGGAGAGATAGGCTGGGAGGGCAATGGGAGTTGGGACATGGAATGCTAAAATGTGACACACTTACGTGCTATTCACAAGCATTTKTTCATATAACTTAATTCATTTAATACCTATATAGTATTTGTAYGGATTAAATGAATAATAAATTACATTTTTCATTTGATCCAAAAGTGATTACGAAGTATTATTTTTTGTTCCATATAGATATAGTTTCTTCTAAGAATTAAAAAATGATTTAAGTAAAAGATTCTAAAATGAAAAGGCATTTTAAAATTAATTTTGGAGAACTTTAGCCAAGAAATCATTGAAAAGGAACCGAGAACTGGTCCTAGAACTAGTATTTTCAGTACCATATATCTTTAATTGATGTGGTCCAGTTTCCTCCTTTGCCAGTAGAATTAACAGTATGGAATTAATGAAAATTTTCATAAATCCATTGCAATCTAATCAAAATCAATTGACCCAAAATACATATCGCAGTGAAGTTATTCATATCCGATTCGAGATGATCTTGAAATATTCAAAAGGAAGATTGCTCTGACTCTGAGCCTCAACGTGCTCAATCTCATTTTTAACTTCAGATCTGTCTTTATCTTCTCTTTTTGGCTTTATAGATTCCAATTGAGCATATGACTTCTAAAGCAAAAGACCAATATCCGAGTGAGCCATTCTGGCCTCTGTTACTCCAGCGTCTGCAATCGTGTCCCAGAGACCCAAAAGGATCACGAAATATTTGTGACCTGATTTTATCACGATTCCTTTGTCTTTCTACTTTACATTTACATACTGCCTCTGCTTCCTATATATTTCATCCCAACCAATCCCCATTACACATTAGTACTACTACATTGTCTGCATCTAGTCTTGTAAGTACTACATTGTCTTCATTGTATTAATCTCTCTCTTTTGGCGTTCCTTGTTTGCTGTCCTCTGTGGGGATCCATCAAGTATTGAGGAAGGATGAAAATGGCTTCTTCTTCCTCTTCTTGGCCGAAAGGTGGTCAGGAGTTTGACGAGAGGCCGCATGTTTTAGCAGTCGACGATAGCTTAGTAGACCGAAAACTCATTGAGAGGCTTCTTACGAGCTCTGCATGTAAAGGTATTTTTAAATTTCTTTGCCTACAACTTCTCCTTTCGTTTTCTCCTTTTTGCATCAGTAGAGTATTTTTAGTTTGAGGTGTGACAATTATGATGAAAACATCCCAACAGTCTTTTATAAACAGTAGTCTTCAAATTGGCTACCTGGTCATTCATAAAAGAATTGAAAGGAGAYAAGATTTATAGTCATTGTTTTCAGGCCTTCTATTTTTCAAAAGAAAAATTTTTAAAAATAAGAGTTTACTAAGGCGGTTGCTGTTCGTGTTTGTTATTGACAGTCACTACGGCTGAGAACGGGCAACGGGCTCTGGAGTTCTTAGGTTTGGGAGGACAATGCACGAACCATAGTGTAAGCGTTAACCTTCTCTTGCATTTCTTGCAACCGTCATAAAAGCTTGTTTACAAGAAATCTAGGCTAGTCGATCTCAAGTCGGTGTCGTCATAAAAGCTGGTTTTACAGGAGACTTTTTGAGCTTCAAATTCTTCTGCAGGACTCAAAAGTAAGTTTAATAATTACAGACTATTGCATGCCAGGGATGACAGGTTATGAGCTCCTAAAGAAAGTCAAGGTGAAGAACATCTCTTTACCTTTCAGAAAGATTCTAAAAATTTCTAGAAAACAAGTCATCTTGATTTCAGTAACTCACGGGTTTTCCTTTTCAATCTGCAGGAATCGTCGAACCTCAAGGAGATACCAGTTGTGATAGTATCATCTGAGAATGTTCCAACTCGAATCCAAAAGTAAATTAATAGATTCTACCTAAACACTTATGAGTTAACTATAGTAAAATTCTCGCTTCTGGCTTAGGAGGTGAATATCGAGAGATGCATTTTCAACTTTTGTTTGTCCAATTTAGGTGTATGGAAGAAGGAGCTCAAGAATTTATGTTAAAACCTCTCAAACAAGCGGATCTCAAGAAATTGAGATGTATATGGTGAGGCTACATCGGAAGGTTAAGGAAGCACATTTTGGATGAAAGTACTGAAATAGATATGCAAACAAACTTGTTATGAAATGGAGTAAATCTCATGAATGAATTCATACTTTGTTGTGCTCAGAAATGAAAAATGAATATTTGGACAAAACATTCTCACCCTAACTTTCAACTTCCATGCTTCCTCCCAAGTGCAATCTTCCCCGGAAGAAAAGTAAGAGGGAAAGAAAATCTAGAGAAAGTAGACTCTGTTATTGGGCATTTTTGCGTGTTCCATCGATCAAGGAAATCGGCAAGTAATACACAGGAATATGTACACTATTAGAACAAGATGGTGGAAGGACAAAGCCAACTTGTGCCAAAAAGAAATCTAGTGTCTCTTCCCACGCAAGGACCAAATTATGAACCTTTTAGCTGAGGAGAAAAACTGGTCATGTTTTCATGGTTTGTTTATAATGAAAAAGAATTTCGTCTATCTATTGAGAAGCTTGTTTCCCAGTTACCTTTGCGGATACCTCCTTCAGCACCTGAACGCAAAGAAGTTGCAGGACACAGCTGTCGAACATCATCAACTGGCACGTTGAGTCAGCAGTACTTTGTACATCAGATGCTATTGTTCTTTGATTAAGCATTCTTTGATTAGGCGGTGGATTTTCTAATTCAATATCTGCATATTGATGAAGCACAGAAAATAAAATTCACCAAATATGTTAGGTCATGGATTTTCTACTCCTATTTCTGGCATATTAATGAAGCATGAAATTAAAATTCACTATGTTAGCTGATTCTACTTTGCCAAGGGAYAGYGAATACCATGAAAGGGCAAGTTAAAGGTGAAAAATAGGTTATAAGTACCTCCAGATCCAGTTCGACACAAAGCAGAGGTTTGATCAAGCTGACATCTGAATACAACAACAATTAATTAGTCGGCTTCTCATATAAATGCTTTCAGAGTAGCATAMRTAGTAGGAARAACAAACAGAGTATTGTGCTGGTTACGTACTTCCTATCTGCATTGCACTGCTTGCCGTCGAATATATTGGAAGTCACTAAAGATGGAATGTCTTYRGCCTGCTGGAAACAACAATTCGTTTCATTTTTACTYTCTTCCATATTYYGGGTTTCACAATTTCGTTCCTTRCAATCTCTAYACTTGACTTCAGAGYCTGATGCATCTGTTGATTTCCCATTCTCTGAGGATAAGCTTTTGCTCTCACTGRACTCATCTCTCTGGGGCTGAAAMTTTCCATGATCCGAYASCTGAACTCCAGAAGTTTCGTATGCATGTCTGGCAATGTTTTCCTTTTCAGGAGTCAAACAACCATGAACATCTAATGGATTGTGAGATTTGTGCCCAGGAGTGGAGAMCTGGAAGATATTTTGRCTGCTTGACCGAGACAAATATTGCAGGTTAGGCTGGCAAATATTATGTGTTTCTGAGGTAGAATTGCAGCAAGGTGAACATTTAGCCAAAGATTTACTAAACCTCTCAAAACATAATTTGKTATCTCCTGTTGTACAGGAAAGATCTTCAGYCCAGAGTCCGGAKYCTGATGATASRTGCTTCGTTGTCCCACATGTTTCAGAGAAAGAGTTGCAGCCTGAAGTTTGCTCTTCAACATTGAATTCTCCCCCAAAATATCTACTACGATCTGGTKTCAACCTTTTCTTGGAAGTARCATACAACTGAGGGACTTGTACTGATCTAGATGGATTTGACATCCTTGTGAACTTTTCTGGCCCGTTTATGTGCTCTTTGAGGGAAGTGTTCGACTTATTGCAGTTTCTYTCCCTGGGAGAAATATTCTTTTCACAACAAACACTTTCTGAGTGGCAAACATCATCGCTCTCTCTTATGGCCTSTTTGTCCTTCAAATTGWACRAAGTTCTCTCCAATTTACCCCTCACTGTCAAGAGGAGGAAAGGGTGAATAATACTGATCTTTGAYATTTTATAAATTYAAAGCAAAACTACTTCCACRGAYTAGTATGACCTGCAGTGGATGARCATGATTCTTCGCTGTCAGAAATCAYCAAGAAATAAAATCAGTTTAYAACATAAACAATTTGGACATTTTCAAACAAGATCATAGAGAATGAAAGACCTTGACAAACTCAAACTCTCTCCTGCATCTGCAKTTATGAAGCAAGATTCTGTGACTGCATCTTTAAGATCCCTATAATCATGGTCTCTTGCAATTGAGGAATGCCTGGCAGTTAACCAAGACAAAGTAATCAGCCAAAAGATMSTCATTGACATGATAAGGCATTGATATTTGTGTACCATGTCATATCAGGAAGTGYGAAATGAGAAGCATTCTCAGATTTCTGGTACTTGAAATTTGGTGCAGGAGACTCTGAGTATCAAAAGGAAGAGAAACTCAAAAGTATTGTATAAAGATATCAACAGTTGAGATATAAAACTAAGAGGCTAGGGAAAAAAGAAACTCCAAAAGGACCAAGCTGAAAATCAAATTCATGCCATTAACAATTGCACGATTTTACAATGAACCTAGAAAGGTTCTTTTTTTTTACTTTTATTTTTTTACTACCTTTATACTGTATCATCTTATCAGAGAAAAAGTAAAAAATCACATCTGAGGAAATGGATATGAATTGTTAACRATGAACATAGACAGAAAAGGGAATTAAAAAAAGAAAAGAAAACCAAAGAAAAATTGAGGGGCACCTAGAGRTTCAGGTCTGCCCSCTTTTCCAATGGYCGTCCTACATAGACCAAAATGCAATCAAGTTGAGCAAAAAGTGCATTAGGTACTTGAGCAAAAGAGCAAACAATTTCTAAGATCAAACCTATTTTCCTGTTGATACAAGCCTTTGAAAGTAGTGTGCTCCTTTCTGCAGTCCATCCTGTTCAAAAAATCAGTTGATGTGTATGTTGGATCCATCCAATTCTTGTCAGATAAATGAAAGCCACTCTCATCAAGGATGTTGTCGGYCAGAATGCCAGAAGCTGCTCAAAGTAATTGGAAGGGAAGATCATGCCACTTTGCGGTATAAAGCTCAAACTACAAAACACTTCACTCCAAACGAAGAAGCAATTGCATGCCACTTTGGAGTATAAAAGCCAATCACATAATGCTTCAATAAAATGAAGAACAATTGCACTATTTGGATATTATTTATGTGAAAACTTATTGCACTCGACATCTGATTCAATGAGTTTAAGAAGCTCTCCTCAGGAAACATAATTATACTTTTCAATGCATTGACCTAGAAAGTACTTCTGGCTGAAAAGGAAATGCAAATTTCAACATCATATTATAGAATCTATGTTGAAGCAAACGTTGAAATTGATCTTAAAGATCAACAAAGAGATGCAGATAATGTACAGAAGGGTACTACCATTCCAAATTGCTCCACGCCTATCTTTGATTCCATATGACAGTTCATCATCCCCAAGAAGATCATGTAAACTATTGTCGCCGTTATCAAATAATGAGAATTCTTCAAAGGCTAATTTCTGCTTTGCCTTCCTACATGCATTCACTCCTTCCCTTGAGCAGAAAGGTTGCTCCACAGCACTTCTACAGATGGGTAAATCAATGTTCCGCATAATAGCATCCTGCAATTCATGCATCATTAGTTCACCACAACAGAAAATGCAGCAGATATAGAGGATATTCAGCAAAATACAACTAAAAAGGTATAAAGATCCTTATACAGGTAGAGTGCAGCCAAACTCATGCAACTCCTTAAAAGGAAATGCAAAGCTACAAAATTATATAATAGCAAAACATTTTGAAACAGGCATATTTTTTTTTCATATATTGATTGGCAAGCATATAACTTCATACTAACTGTTACTACTATGAATGGCATTACCAGGACAGGTCCTCGGAGCCAACCAAGTCAATCATACAGATGAATAACAAATCAAAAATGTATTTCAGACATATGCAAAAGTCACCACTTGAAGCAAATGAAAAGTAAGCTGCCTTTACGTGGTTCCAATATCATGAAGGGACTAGGGAATACATAGTAAAGTGCATGAATCCTTTCCAGACACTACGGCCCAACAAATTCTAAAAGGGCCACATGAAACAATTCAAATCTAGTTCATCAAATCAATATCATAGGATTGTCAGGAAAATTTTACAAAAACCAATAGGTAGTTAATTAAAAAGCCTTTTTTTCAAAGAAGAAAAAGATAAAACCTTTCTAGAGATAGTACCAGTGGATTTGGTTGTCATAAAATTTAACTAATCAAGAGAAAAAGATAAGCTTTAATAATGAGAATTGACATTGACAACAAGAAGAAACTTTCTGAAACTCAACAGGACTCCATAGATAGCTTCACACAGAAATTTCTTCTGAATAGGCGTTGGGCATCAGCAGTGTCCTCACCAATTCATATTCAAGGTTAACCATCTCACTCATAAGGTTGGACGAGTTAGCAGTATTGGTAGCTTTTGAYGGTGAAGAGCAGCCATGCAAGAAGTTTCTGCAGTCATACAACATAAAAGACAATCCTGAATGAAAGTTCCAACCATATTCCTGAGCAGATCACTAAGGGTACCCATAAATGGCTAAGTAGTTGTGGATGCCAACACAAGGCGCAGCAAGAGAAAAATAAAAGGAATGAACATAACAAGCCCCAGATAATACAGAAAGAATGTAATTTTTATAGGTTTTGGAGTAATTTCCATTGAAAACATCTGCCTGAATTTTCCAATTTGATAATCATCCCCAAAAGGGGGTGCAAGGTTAAAAAACAAGTTGGATTTTCTTTCTTTCTTTCCTTAGCAGTGTTAAGGAGTCTCTAAGTCATGGAGAAAGGGTAAACTGGTTGAAATGTTCCTAAAAGCAGAATTCCAGGAAGATGAAGTAATATCAAGAATTATCATAATAGGTCATCTTATGAATATGGGGGAAATGCTCGTTTGGTAAAGAAGACTTTTGAGTGGTTAGATGGTTTTGGCTCCAAAACATTAGACTAAGTACAATACCAGGATGACAACAATTGTCATACATTGTTGTAGACCCAACATAACCACTATAATATCTAAAACAGTCTCTAGTCAATGGCTCAAAAAATGGGTTCACTGGTTGCACTTGACTGGTCATGTTTTTGCATTATTGTTTGTTRTTTCTCAAAAGGAGTGCTAAGTTCATTGTAGTAAATCAGTTACCTGRTATGTGTCTCTGGTGAATGGGGCGGTGTCTCTGTTCCCACATTACCTAAACCTGATAAGCAAAAAGCAAGTTCTCAGAAAGAAATGCATGCTAGAGCAGCTCTYTGATCTCCATGAGATAGTACATAACGAATATGTACACTAATACATTCAAATAATGGACTACCGGAGACCCAAACTTCACCAGGAGATTGAATCCCATAAGTTGGTGAATAGATAAGATTAGGGATCTTTGTATCAAGATAMGGCCCTAAGTGCAGAAAAAGAATTTCAACAGTAACAATAGGCAGGTCATTGTCAAATGAAGAAGAAGCACAGAGAATATAGTTACAGCTTCYGCCCTAACAAAAATTGYGAATGTCRKTCAGCTTTTAGCTGCTAATTAACTATCTTCTTACATATTTCTGCRAGCACTTACTAAACTGGACATAYAAGAAACCTTTCAACATAAAATGCCCAAAGATCACCAATATTAAGCAACTACAGCAATGGATTTCATTGCATTGAGTTTTTCTAAGTGGAATATCAAATGCTAACAAAAGTAMGCTTCAATGACAAAGGAGAATATGAAAGTCAGATGCTCTAATCAACTTAGGAGATGATACCTTCTATAGAGAATGCAACATGAGCTTCSTGTGCCAAACTGTTTTYGCAACTGCTAATTGGTTCRTCATACCCAAGTATGTCAATCACAGATAGCTCTAGAAAGCAGAAGAGAATTTAAGATTTACTTCATATKTTGCGTAGAGAAACCAAACCAGTATGAAAATATTTGACACTAAAGAAAAGCTTCAGCAAGAAATGATTCCAGTAAAAGCTTTAATGTATCTAATCAAGATTAGTTACTCACGACAGTCTGGAGYCATTTTCAACTGATTCATCTTGTCACCATCTGTCTTTAAAGTTTTGGCATGATTACCAGGAGCACTAATTGATATTCTGGGGATGGCAGCACATTAGTTGTTTCCCAGCACTCTTTCCAAACAGTTTCAACAAGCATGTAAATAAATGAAAGAACCCTATTGTGCTGAAACTGAAGGTATTATCTAGATGCAGAGCAGACTTGAATTTGCAGCTAAGATCACAACGTGAATGCTGTGCAAATTGCTCGTTGAGAGAACATGCCATGACATAAGGTTTAAGATAACTATAGGACATCCCATGATCAAACACATTGCGAATGAGCATGCTTACGTCTTTGGGCATGCAATCCCCATTTGGTAGCTTGATGAAGTTCCTGTAGAAAAACAGAATCATGYATCTCTTTCATGCAATTCSTTAATTYAGCAAATTARTAACTTAGCTGGGAAAAATGACTTGGATTATTTTCAGCAGCRTACTTGCTTCCTCAATTCTGAAGTGCTCTTCTGTTTTGACTTCACTGGATTGAACTGCTGGAAGATGCTGGAGAGTCTCATAGTTTAGAGCATTGTCATCTGATATTTCCCTTGCTTATGTAGACATRAAAAGTTAAACTCAAGAGATGCATAGAGAGACTTAACATGTTAAATGCACATCAAGCCCTTTGATAATATATACAAGAAGTATTTATACTTCACAAATATCCTCTGAACCAAAATTACCAGAAAGAAAGATTTTGGAAGTACAACTAGATAAATTACTGATAACAGGTTATCTTTAAAATGAATTTATCTATTATAATATTTATTTTGTTAAATAAATGTGAAGGCCGGAAAGCATCTCAAACCTCTCACCAGCCCGAGCTTAGAGCTCTGCAGGAGTGGTTAAGATYATCATGGGAATATAGATTTGTCACAAACTCAAGTTGCAGTAAGCGGATCTCAAACTCTCAGTCTTTCAGGAGCACCTATGAGCTCACTGCTAGACCATCTATGCTTCACTTTATCTCATATAATTGCTAGAGACAGAGAGAGAGMTGRAAACTTTGATCAAGTGGCACTAYTCTGTAGACCCTCCAACCAAGAAAGACTGAAATGGAACATGCATCAACTAGATGAAAGAATAAATCTGTACTTTGAAACCAGGAAGATGATGCATTTCRTGTCACTAACTCATACCAAAGGATAGAACAAGAAATAGTAGKT
>MEJB01000001.1:5622108-5638384 GCA_001752375.1 Rhazya stricta | reverse complement strand
TYYTTWAAMYTKGRWKGSYWAMYTTYCYYYWAARKWARRARSMAAAAATGAAAAARRAAACWGACGTACCAGTTCAAGTATTACACAKAATGAAAGACATGKGAGCRAACCAGGTAAATAGATAAAACAACCAAGGATCTCATCGCCCCTAGCAACAAAGTGAAGCAGCCGTAACTTTCTTAAGTTCAAAGAGAAGCTAAATTCACCTATGGTGCAACTTGACTTGYACTCATTGGCAACAGCTGACAAGTTTAGAAAACTGAGAATATCAAGTGACCGACTGTTTTCACTTCGGCGGCCATATGTTTTGTTTTCCTCAAAATAGTTCCCACCATTGGCAGCTTCCCGCTGATGCTGCTGTTGACGCCTTCTCTGCTCAAAGAATTGCTTTTGCCTGTAAGATTCAACAAATCAGATTGCACATTGGATGTTCCAGTTTCCATCTAGATTACTAACTGATTGCGAGACAAGAGCCAGATTTTCAGAAAAGAAACAAAAGCTTTAGTACCTCTTTTGTGTTGACTTTCTCGACTAAATTTTCATTATCGGAGCAGAATCAGAAGTTTAATTCACCCACAAGGAAAAGGGACAAAAGATAACAAGAAAACAGAAGACATTAGTGTTTTTGGCATGGAAAGGGAGGTCACATAATTAAGATTGGGAAGCAAACGGATGGGAAAAGAATAACTTGTGAGAGGAAATCTCATGTTAAAAGACAAAATAACTAGAAATTTTCATGGATAAAGACATAAATGGCATGACCTTTGTAGAAAAATTCAACGACCKTGTTCGACATCTTTATTCATTCACCAACTTACCAAAATATCACAGCAAACTACACAAATTCTAAGTTATAACAGCATGCATCTGGTCATTTTAATTGTGAATGAGTAATTTTCGAAAGAAGCATTGACCATTCTTCAATATTTTCAAATTACTATATGCTTAAAAGTACAGAGAAGCAAAATTACCATAATAAATAAAACAGATGTGTTCCTCACACTTACAATAGCTACTTTTCGCCTTGATCCACCCATCCATTGCAACATTKCTGGAAAATTCAAATATCCTCTTTGCAGGCACCACTAAATCACCAAGAAAGGTTTCAAAATGTAAAAATTTAAGCATGAACACAAGCGTATTGAAGTGAATTAAATCCAAATTAACCCAGCYTGACCTATATAGGATTCATGTAAACCGACCTACTCCATCATTACACTACAGGTTTTTGACTAAGCTCTGATTTAACTTAAATTTCTGATTCACCAATAATTTTACAGAAACTTTCCAAYTCCTCTCCGTTTCACWATTCCTCAGCACAAATTGAATTCAAAACGTAACAATATTTTTACTACGCTRCTGTCGTTCTTCAAAATCTCCAAACAAGCAGTYATCTTACCGAAAAATTTGAATTCAGAAGTTCATTYCGGAAAGCGCAAGCGTGTCTAGGGATCGGGTAAATAGCCAGTTAAACCGAGTAAGGCATGATATTTAGAGCTGCTAACTATTGGATGAAGACTTTCACCTGAAAATTCAGATAGAAATGCAGAGCATCAAGGACAAGTTCTCCGCTGATGTGAAATGCCGCCTAAAGCGATTGCATTGGACTCGGAAGCAACAATTGCGCGCCGAGAGAGAAGCGGGAGCTTTTTCCAGTTAAATTTCTTACCGTTGCATGGAGTGAGGATTGACACCATAGCGATTAGAAGCAAAATGGAGCGCGGCCCATTCCCGCAACAGATACGAAGTGGTCCGATAGGGTGAACTGAAAAATGGTTCAGTTCAAGAATGTCATTTTTCAATTTTCTCAATCAGTCAAGGGTCCGCTTTTGATAACAAGTATCAATTACTCTTTTTACTCTTTTTATTAAATTTTTCCATCTAACTAATAATTAATCTAATGAAAGTCGAACAATGAAATACAAATTAAAAAAGACTTGATTTTTAGGGTGAAAATAGTAAATTTAGTCTTTCAATGATCCGTGTAATGTCAATCATCTTTAGACAAAGGACAAGAGAAGAGAAAAAAAATTCTGTCAATTACAAAAAAAAAAAAATAGATGAAAAGTTAATATTCAATTTTGAAATATTAATACACCAAAATACACATCAAATTCAATAAAACAAGAGCATCCTAATGGCTTGGATTCTAACTTAGAGGAATTTTTCCATAAACCTAAGAGTAAACTAGTTAGTATGTTTCTGAAATTCTTTTTCAAAAACTAAATGTTCCTGACTTATTCGAGTCTATATTGTTATCATTCTTTTAGTTGAAATGCCTATATTTGCTTTGTTTCTATACATATTGTTGTCTAGTAAAAGGTATTTTGTGGGCCTTGGATATGTTTGAGAAGTTGAACATTGCAGAAAAAAAATTAAGGAAGAATAGTAWGTTGCACTTGGGAAAATTATGAAAGTAAATAAGTTTGGAGTTCCAATATTACTTTTGGATATCTTCAAGAATTCTATCTTCGTCAATCCATTTATTGCAGCTGGGATAACAACAAAAAGCTCCACAATTTTCTAAACTTGGGAAGTGGAGCTCTGCGACTCCACAAGAAAAGCTCTCTTCTTACTAAGCAGGAGCACCATGAGAGAAGCTCTGTTCCTACTGAGAATGTCTCGACTCGATCTAAAAGTAAGTCAATCATGTTGTAAGTTATGATGCATTTACCTAAACCTTTATGAGTTTAACTATAGTAAAATTTAGCCGCATGTAAAATGCACACATTGTTTTTAAAAGAACATAAGAACGAAAAAAGAGATATTCATTTTGGGGGACTTAGAAACTTTGGAAACATTTAGGGAGAAAAGCAAATTTTAGGGTTAATTTGGAATTACTATGAGAGAAAGTGTTGTCGGGAAAGCAGCCATAATTGCTTTCAGGGAAAGCTTCTTTTTCTAGTAGCTAAAACCACTTTCTCGCAGAGCAATTGAGATATATCAAACATCGTACGCAGTTTTTCCCATAGTAATTGAAGTTTAACAAATACCTTGACAGCTGCTTTTGGCCTCAAAAATAGCTTTTTAAGGAAAGCAATCTAAACACACCCTTACTCTCCACCCTCTTACCTTTATCTTAAGGCTAGTCTAAGATTGCTATTAAGAAAAGTGTTGTGTTGCGAGAGAAAGTGTTGTCAAGGAAAGCTTCATTTTATAACTTTCCACGAAAGCAGCACTTGTCTGCACAACAGTTGAAGTTTTCCAAACAYCTTGAAATAACTTTTTGAATTAGGAAAAGTAATCCCAAATGCACCCTCAATCTTTTGATGTAAGATGTGAAAATTGAGAGATGTATTTAACTTTTGTGTTACCCAATTTAGATGTACGACATAAGGAGCTTAAGAATTTATGCTAAAACCCCTCAAACAAGCAAATGTTGAGAAATTGAGATATCATGTTGAAGGTAAAGGAAGCACATTCTGGTTGAAAATGCTGAAATAAATAATCATAGGAGAAAGCGGTGGACGAAGAGTAACTTTCATGTATGAATTCATACTTTCTTCTCTAATATGAAAGGACGCCCACAACAGACTATATTGTATAAATGGTGGCAACAATGGACTCAACGCATTTTCTTAATGCATTAGAATATTACCATCGCATTCACCGAATGYGCAGSTATTATCGGTTGGACCAATCGTAGTACGTTAACCTGTGGTCTACATTTCTTCGCATTCACTAAATGCGTTGACATTGAGTCGCATTTAGCAAATGCRTTAAAGTTGATGGTTTCCACATTTTCTAAATGCAATGTTTCTGAATACCTGTAATRCCACTGGAATATCATATCTACATATAACACAACTAATGAAATTGTGAAGATGTATGCCATCATATTTTATGACTTTATTGACCTGACTAGGAAAAAAAAGAGGTAATTCCATTTTTTATGTTTATGATACTTCTCAACTTTTAACTTAAGTAAAATTAAATATTAAATAAATAAAATTTGAATAGGTGTCAGTTGATGTATATAGTGTTTGTTATTGGAGCTCTATCATTATCATTGAGTATCGGCAAAAATAGTTTGAAATCATTACTTTAAGATAGAAATATATTTTTAATCCAAATTAAACGACAAGTTTAAATAACTTTTGGATTGATTAAGGAAAACCTTATTTCTTTAGATCCAAACTAAACCTTAATTAAATATTAATATTTAATTAAATGAACGATTACAATGATCAATTAAAAAAACATATACAAATTTTTCATCATTACATTGCAAAAATTTAATGAAATAATGAAGAGAATAATATGTTTTGTTGAATTAAACTTGAAACTATGTGCATTTACATTTGAAGTGAAAAGAATATATAAATGTTCGTTTACATTTATAACAACTTTTAAACTATGTTCGTCTCCTGAATGAAAATCTAAATCTATTATTATTTCCATAATTTCGCCTATTATGATCGGATTGATGGCAGTTTGAACATCTTGGGAGAATCGAAGCTGCGAAATCCATTTCTCCACGTATTCTGGTAGTATGCCTCTGTCCCGGATGATTGCAGCCCTTCATAAGTTCTTCAATGTGTTTAAAGATGAAAGGTATAGGCCTCCAAGTTGATTCATTTGCAATTGGATAGTGTTTCTATAGTTATCCCTGAAGTAGACTTCACTACATAGATTTACAACGTCCTAACCTCTTTTTCGACATACAACAAGTACATGGGAACACGGTCTTCCAAATAAATGTCACTTCTAACAATTACACGTAGTCTCGCTCATGTTGACCATTTAAACGTGGTTACCCCTTCGACCTTGTCTCCGTGGAGTGGTGACAGCAAGTAAACTAGCTTGTATATTGCATTTGGGTGACTGAGTGCATCATTGCCTTGCTTTTGARATCAGTGTAAATCTTTCATATTTTGGATATCGGCATTGGACGACCTCATCTCTGTGCAAGAAAAGTAATCAACGAGTTTTCTAAAACTCATCTCAACCAATACCTTCAATGGAAGTGCACGTGTTTTCTTTAGAACAATGTTCATAAAATCATTATCAGTGGCATCGTTCGCAAGTGGAGTCTGCAAGTGTACCTCTATTGCGTGTGCCATAAGCTTGTTGAYTTCAATATCGYCAGGCCACGGTTAAAGACCTAGTCTAGACACACACAGAGCCTCCTCCCTTGCAAACTATTCGTAGCAAGCTGCCTATGATGGGGTCACCATCAACCTTCAAACCCATCAACACACCGATGTCCTGCAATGTCACGATGACCTTTCCAATGGGTAGATGAAATGTGTGTGTCTTCAACCATAATCGCTCAATCATAGCCGTTCGTATCTAGAGGCTTACAATATAGGACTCAYGTAGGCCAATTTTGATTAATTGTTGGACATCCCCAATTGGCCTATGATTTCTTGCGACAGCAATGTATGTTGTTCCATTCTTCTCAGAAGTTTTTATATTTTTCCCATTTTTCTAATGAAACATGCAAAATTTTCTTATCTTTTTACATCGGCAGAGTATTGAAGGGACTAGAGATTGGCTACTATAGTGCTAGACAAATAATTACTGTATATGTTTGTAGTTAAATTTTAAAAAGTTATCTTTAGATTACTGTTTAATTTTATAAATTAAAAGTTATTTTCAAAATCCATCGCTCAAAACAAAGCAGATGAGACCAGGCATGACTAACTCCATTGTCAATTAGCAATGGATTTCCTTTTATATATAATTTCTTTAAATTGGAATTTAAAATTGTGGAGTGGTTTCAAGTTAGATGRAATGTGGAGTAGTTTAGACTTYAACAAATTGGGATTATGAAGGATAGGGAGTTTATTTATCACCTGTATATACTTCTATCCAGTGACTCGGGATATTTTGTTTATCAACTTAGTCTAGCATTTCAAATAAAATATAAATCTAGCATTATCCGTTAAACTACCGCTGAAGAAGTGAAAGTACATAGGTCGTTCGAACAAATGTCCACTGTCCTAATGGAGGAATTGTTTAAGCATCAGTAGGTTTTCAGAATTACGAAAGAAATGACAAATTTGCATTGTAGAATAACATTATATATGGCTTCAACCACTGCTAAGTACACTAGGCGTTGGAGGTTCTGCTCTCTCTTTTGGTCTCAATTACGTATTCTGCGTTCGAATTTTTTTAGGAGGATGGAGGAGAATGTGGTTCTGCTAGATGCCTGGGCAAGCACTTTTGCCATGAGGGTAAAAATAATATTGGCCGAGAAGGGGATCAAATATGAAGCAAGGGAAGAAAATTTGCCAGACAAAAGCCCTCTGCTCCTAGAAATGAACCCAGTGCACAAGAAGATTCCCGTGCTGATTCACAATGGCAAGCCTGTCTGTGAATCCCTTATCATCGTTCAATACATTGATGAAATGTGGCCAGACCAATCTCCTCTACTTCCCTCCGACCCCTACCAAAGATCACAAGCCAGATTTTGGCTGATTACWTTGATAATAAAATTATATTATATTCATAATTTTCCTTYCTATATTCTTAATCTGTACTAGAAATAGTTTTCATTCTTCAGAACGTTTTTATTGCATCTATGCTGGTTTGTTTAAGATGCAATTAACATCTGGGCTACGCAGATAGGACCGAGTGGGATCAGCATATGGAGAGCAAAAGAAGAGGAACATGAGAGAGCCAAGATGGAATTCWTGGAAACCATCAAGATTCTGGAGGGMGAGCTTGGGGAAAAGCCATATTTYGGTGGTCATAAGTTCGGGCTTGTGGATATAGCTCTAGTTCCCAATTCTAGCTGGTTTTATACCTTTGAGAAACTTGCGAAGTTTAGTGTTGAAGCAAAGTGTCCAAAGATTGCTGCATGGGCTAAGAGGTGCTCGGAGAAAGAAAGTGTSTCAAGAACTCTTCCAGAACCTGAAAAGATCTATGATTTTGTATTGATACTTAAGCGAAGATATGGTTTGGACTAAAACTTATTCTGGCTTAGATGTAAAAAATGCTATAAAGGAATAAGGTCGCTGTGGCCTTGAATTTCCATAACAACTTGACCCTTTGGCTTGCATTTCCAAAGTTTTCACAAACTCCAAGTTCCGAGATGTTCTTCTAAACGATGCCAGAATTATGGTTACTCTAGAAATACTAAGGATGTTGTATTAGATATAAAAGCCAAGTGGGGTTATCTTGTGGAARTCCATATGAATCAGTMCACTTTGGAGGATGAACATCTAATCTAATATCMTATGGTAACAAGTAAAGAGGCTCAACAAATATATAAATATARGTAACAGGCCCACGTACGCTGGAGGGTTAATTACTCCCGTCTTCACATGAAATGTGATTCACAGAAGAGAAAGKTTCGAGCCGTGAGAGGATGAAGATAGGCACACGCGACGGCGTACTCCTTGAAWATGTAGCTAATCTCTATATTGGAAAGCAAGGAGAGGTACAAGACTCCTCCACGGCCACAACCACCTCCCAGCGCCACTTTTGTAGATTAATTATATCTTAAAGARGACAAAGGAGACATTTTAATACGTAAGTTGTGACGTTTTCACAACATAAACATTATCATTAAACAGCARTGACTTGAATTTGCTTATTAGAAGAAGTGTTCAGGTTCTTGGAGACTGTTCTTGTAGTTTCATTAATAGGTATTCTTTAGCAACATCGAGGAAAATAATGTKGTTCTACTAGATGATTGGGCAAGCACATTTGCTATGAGAGCAAAGTGCTGGCGGAGAAGGGGATCAATTACGAACCAAGGGAAGAAAATTTGCGGGACAAAAGCCTCCTGCTCCTTGAGATGAACCCACTGCAATAAAGGGTCCTGCTGTTGATTCACAACGGCAAGCCCGTTTCTGAATCACTCATCATCGTSCAATATATTGATGAAATGTGGCCTGACAAATCTTCTTTGCTCACCTCCGATCTGTACCAAAGATCAGAGGCCAGATCTTGGCCTGATTACATTGATAAAAACRGTCATACATATTTTCTTTTAGTCTCACACTTYTTGTAGTTTTTGTTCTTTACGTTTGTTCGTGAAGTTGCAACGACATCTGKTCTATGCAGATAGGAGTGAACCGGAGGAGCATAAATGGAGGCTAAAAAGAAKAGGAAAATAAGATCGAATTCATGGAAGCCATGAAAATYCTGGACGTGAGCTGGGGAACAASCACTTCTTYGGTGGTAATAGAWTCGGGTTTGTGGATGTGGCTCTGCTTCCCTATTTTTCCTGGTTTTATACCTTTAGGAAGATTACAAATTTGAGTAYAGAGACAGTGTGCCAAGATTGCTGCATGGGCCAAGAGGTGTTTGGAGAAAGGAAGTGTCTCAAAAACTCTCCCAGGACCCTGAAAAGGTCTATACTTTTGTGTTAATGCTTAAGCAAAAGCTGGGTTTGAATTAAAAACTATTCTGGCTTAGACGTAAGAGTGCCATTAAGGTGTGCTTGCCATAGCCTGAATCTTCCAGGAAACTTGGCCATTGTGCTTGTATTTTCTAGTATTGCAAAATATTCAATTCTCATATCTGTAACAGCAGCTGCTTTTGTTCTATGAAAAAGAATGTAAGGCTTGATTTGGACGGAGAGAAATGGAAAAAAAGAGGCGGGGAGAGAAAGAGGGAAGAGAAATGAGAACTTTCTCTCATTTCGGAATTTTAAGTGGAGAGAAAGGAAAGGAATTGGAAAGAAAGAAATGACCTCTTTTCCCTCCAAAGAATGGTAAGGAAGGGATGGAATAGAAAGCTCATATAACTTTGATAGTTTTTCTCCAGATTTATCATTATCTTCTTCTTATTTCTCTTCGACTTTTAAAAAAAATAAAAGAGATAATTGTAAAAGTATTTTATGATCAAATTTCTTCTTCCTATTTTCCTCCAACTCCCAAATAAAAAGGAAAAAAAATCATTTCTTTTCTTTTTTTCTCCCTTGCTTTTCTCTTCTCCTCTTTCTTTTTCTCTCCAAATTCCCATACTAGGCCTTAGTTTTTATGCAAGATGGAATCAAATTCTCCGTCGACTTAAAATACGATTTGCGGCTGATTTGCAACTGGACTTCGCTAAAGGTCCCTAGATGGGCTTTTCTCTTAATAGGGTCTACTGTCTAACTTGGAGCCGTACCAGGCACGAGACTAGCCTTATTAGTGGGCCGAAGCAAAGCCGGAAACTGACGTTWAATAACCCTAGCAATTCTCTAGTCTTTAGCCCTGCCTACATATAAAGCAGTCGAGTCGAGTTTGTGAAATAGCAGAAGATGGTTTATCCTCTCTGAGTTTCCTCCTCTCTTCGGCATTCTCTTCTTCTTCGCTGCTGTTTCTGTAACTTTTATTACCTTCTCTTTTTAATTTCTTCTCCGATTCATCAGTATTAGGTAGATCCGTGTACAATAAGCCGATGCTCTGGATTATTATGATGAATGAAGCATGGTAAGGTACACGGAGAACGATTTCTGGAGGTCGTCATGTCTGCTCCCTCTGACGCCTTTCGGGGCTAATGATTTGGGGGCCTGGCTTAGACCTACATTCTGCTTGGCCTTTCTTTTTTTTTTTTTTAAAATAAAATATTTTTTCAATATTGATCTCTGCATAGACATTCTTTTTTTCAATATTTTTGGAAAAGGTGTTTCTTCTCAAGGTCTTATCTTTCTATATAATTTTTTAAGTACCCATAGTATCTGTTCGGAGAAGATGACTGGTCTCTCATAGGATTTTGGGGTATTTACAAGATTAGCTTATGCGGATGACTTTGGATGTTTTGTTAAATGATATGCTCAACATTGCAATTTCTTATCCGAAATCTTCCTTATCGAAGAATTCAACAATTTCCTATATTGGCAAATCAATGGAAATCTTGTATGACTAATTAAGCATGTTTCCTACGCTAATTACCAAATATTTCTGAACATTTTTTTCTTTTTAAGGGAATATTTCTGCTGAAGGATTTTGTTACATGACACCCCAGCAAAAATGACATTGCTGATTGAACTCATACACGAAGAGATGATGGTGGGAGATGTGGAGAAAGGAATTATTTATTATTTTCACTAATCAACATGCCAATAAGGTTTGAATCGAATTAAAAGAGTTAGATTTTCTTAATCAGAGATCTGAAATCCGTGACCTGAGTAAACACACGAACTGAGTAAAAACACTTAATGGGAAAGCACTCTTAAGTTTGCTTATCTTCATTAATAAATAGCAACAACATTCAACAAGATTTTGTGCCAAATGAAAGGAGTTTAATTCCCTTCACTAGATGAGAAATTACTGATAAATTATTAAAATTTTATATAATTTTTAAAAAATGAAAATTCTAATATTATTTAATTATTCTTAATTTTCTAACCGTGGATAGGAAAACAATTCTAACATTGTTCTTGATTTTCTCTAATCCTTGTTAGGAAAAGAAACATTTAATAGTTAAATGAACAGTAATTTTGAAATGAAAAAAAATACTTTTTACCCGCTAAAGTCATTGCTTCATCTGATATATTACAAGAAAGAAATTATTTTGTTACCATGACGAATGTCAAGAATGTTCTTTTGAAAAAGATACAAGAAATATTAATCGTTCACTGCATGAAAGATTCACAATCACACTCGGGATCTACTTTGCATTTACCCCAACATTTTGAACAAAATGACCAAATCTAGAATGACCTTGGCTTCATGACAATAGTTGAATGCTTCAAGATGTGTAGACTGAATTGTCCACCCTTCTCCGAGGTGTCAATCTTAGATTGCCCTGGAGGAGGCAACAGCTCGAAGTTCTGGACCAAGCGACCCAAGGTGATCCCAAGAATTGGCAATGCAAGAATGATCCCAGGGCAGCTTCTCCTACCAACACCGAATGGGAGGTACCGGAAGTCATTGCCACTGGCCTCAACCTTCGACTCCTCTTCCAAGAATCTCTCAGGTCTAAACTCTTCTGGCTTCTTCCATTGAGCTGGGTTGTTTGCTAAATACCAAGCATTCACCAGTATTTTGCTCTCAGCTGGAATGTCATAGCCACCAAGCTTAGCATCATGGAGGTTCATGTGGGGCACCAAAAGGGGAATTGCCATTCGGAGGCGAAGAGTCTCCTTGATGACAGCCTGGAGATATGGCAACTTGTGAGTGTCGGGTTCAGTGAYTTGCACGCCAGGGCCAAGCACGGTATCAATCTCATCACGKAGCTTCTTCTGGATTTCAGGGTGGTTCACCAATTCAGCAATGCCCCACTCAATGGACCATAGAGTTGTTTCGATTGCTGGTCATTACAAATCAATTTAGTATCTCRTCAYCATATTACRCATTCATGCATTGCATGATGGATGCAGGAGATTTGAGGAACTAAAGATCATCAGTTGCCACATACTTCAAGAAATATGCATCTTAAAGATCATCTCAACCCCACTGAACAAGTTCATTCCAGAAAAAGGAAAAAGGGACTTGGTACGAACAATAGTGGCATAGTAATCAAGTGCCGAGTGGTATGGCCATTGAAGCCACCACTTAAGCCTGTTCAATAAATATTGACCTCATTCTCGATAAACTTGACATGWTAAAAAGGTACTAACAGGGCATGGGTTAATGAACAGGACTAATATTCAATYACAATGAAAACGTGTTGAACAATAACCCCAAATATCATTTTCATCCAATGAATATGCAACCCACTTCAGTTTTTCAAGGAAGAAAAATAACAAAAGGCAAATCTATCTTTGTTTTWGAGTTTGTTTTACTTCTCTTCTAATCAATTTCTTACCTAAAATGTTTGACAATTACTAAGGTTTTAATTATTTACTCAAAAAAGTTAAGTTTGATGTGGAAATCTGGGCAACATGTGACCATCATAAAACTTTGAAAGGCGCAGCTACTCTGGCCTAAAAGTTAGGTACACTAGAAATTGATAGGATATGAGTTAGGATATGAGTTTGTATTAGTCTAAAGAGGCTATATCAGAAAGTACCAGCAACATTGATGTTCTCAATAATRTAAAGGACATTATCCTCGTTGATCTCGCCCTTCTGTTGTGCTTCCAGKATGTGATCGATGGCACATTTCAAGCTGTTGTTATCCATGCTCTTTGTGCCTCCGAGCTTCCTGCAAGAAGAAAAATTTGCCAATTATTATTGTGGAGCTCGTTGGGGTAGCATTTAAATTTATGGTTGTTTCAATTTGTACACCATTATGAGGATGAACATAAATGTTCCCTGGTTATAACCCTCTCATGCTTGTTGTTTTCATAGCTACAATTGTTCTATTAGCAAACGTTTTCAGCAGGCAATAAATCTTGACTTGAGCTTCAATTATTTGATAGACTGTCAGTGTCAAATGCATAAGCTACAAACGCTGACTGGGACCAAGAGTGCCAYGCCTCCCTATGGGCTTAGGACTACTTCGGATCATTTGATAAACCAATTGACGGGAGCTGTTCCACCGGACGGCAACCCGAGAAATTTAACTTTATCAAAAGAAAACAAAACGGAATTTTCTCCCCAGTTATTGATCACCGTCCTTAGATTAAGAAATATTAAATCCTGGGAAGTTCTAATTTTCCTAAAGGGAACTGGAAAATCCAGTCAAATTGATCGTGTCCATCTAATTGAAAAATCTCAAGAAAAGGAAAGAAAATGAACTTACTTCCTTTCGTCGACGAAGTAATCCTTGAAAAGCTGCAATCTTCTCTCCTTAACCTCTTTGCAGATCCTCAAGTAACCTCTGAGGAAAGGCCTCAAAATGGGAATGAAATCACCATAATTGTATTCGAAGCTCTGAGCCAATCTACTCCTCTCACCATTCAAAGCCTTAAGCTTGACRAACAGAGGATCATCCTSACTTTCGAATCTTCGATCAAACATAATCCTGTACATGTTATTGTACATCATGAGCTGCAGTCTTTTCCTCAACACAATTCCGTTAGTTGCAGAMTCAGGATTCTTCTTCACATCCTCAACCACATGGGCAACTTCATCTTCCCATCCATATCTGTACTGCTGTACCACCTTGTTAGTGAAAAACGGCACCGTCATGATTCTCCTCATCTTCCTCCAATGCTCACCATAGACAGTGAACACCATGTCTTGGCCTTTTCCAGTGAAGATATCAAACACGACATTCCTTGTACGCGAGCCAAACTCAACCCCCTGAGTGTGCAACACTTCTTTTGCAAGGTCCGGGGACGAAACMACAACCAGGTTGCGCTGGCCCATTCTAAGCAAGAAAATTTCACCAAACTTCTTAGCGTATTCCGTGAGATTACGGTGGTTCAAATCATCACCTACTTGAAGCCAGTTGCCAAAAACAGGCACTGGGATAGGACCTGGAGGAAGCTTAAATTTCTTCCCGCGTAACTTGGAAACCACWGTGGCGATAATTATGGCCGCAAAGAGACCCAAAAGGGTCTTCTCTAGGAGAAGAAGATCCATGATGGGCGGCACCGACTACCGGAAATGGGAATGGGCGTCTGTGAATTGAAGATGAGATGTTTGGTTGGTGGCATAGGTGCTCATGCGTGGAGGAATTTATAGARCTAGGCGTTGGCATTTTTAACTTCCATTTTAGATGGATTGCGGTAGGTGGGGTGGGGGGGTTGGGGGGAAGGAATGGGAAGTGGAGTGGATGAACGTGGGAACTTTTGACGGCGTCAGATTTAACGGCAGGGGGATTGAAAGATGGAGATTGGGAGAAACGGAGTAGGTAAGCAGGTTGGTGAGCCATCATGCTAAATATTGAAATTAACAATATTATCATTATGAGCAAGTAACAATTTCAAACTAGTAGGTGATTGCTCATGTCCTTTTTTTTTTTTTTTTTCCGTATAAGAGTTTAAGTTATTCGATTACAAAATTTTTATTTTGACAACCAAAATTTTATTAAAATTTAAATGATTTAACTAATGACTCGTTAGTATTAACAGCCTGCCCACCTCTTTCATATTAGAGTTGTAATGCATGAGATTATTAATTATTCTTTATAAATGCAAATTCAAAATAAGTTGGTGATAGTTGTAGTAAAGTTAAAAAGTTTTATACTGAGTGAATCTTAATTTGTTGGTAGCTTACAAGTTTAATACAATTTAGTGATTTAGAAATTCGTATAATTTATTTATTTTTATGTTTATTAAGAGTGATTTAATTTTTGTATGTATGTAAATAATTAATTATAATTTGATTTATGTATGATATATGATTTCGTAACATTTATAAACTGTTAATAAATTAAGATTTACACATCGTAGAATTTGTCTAAAACTCAATGACAGAAAAAAGGCAAGGACAAAACAAGTTGTGATTATTATATTGCTAATCATATTATTGCTTTTACTCACTGAACAACGACAAAGCATATCTGAATGTTAAGGAATTTAAGATTAATTTTTTTAATATTTTAAACCATTAGGTATTAGCTCAACCACGACTGAGTTTTGTTCGTTGGATTGTAGGTTCCGTTTGGGAGGAATGAAACATTTAGGAAAATGATGTGGAATAAAATTATATATTTTTTAATTAAAAAAAGATATTCAAATAGATTCTTTCTTTTCTTTTTTTTTTTTCCTTCTTAGAATTCAGTGTAGATTCTATTATCCAGGACTGGCAAAACCAAACAGGATCGAATGTAATGGGATAGTCAAATTTGTCTTTATATTTGTCCCGTTTGGAATTTCTCAATTCGTATGTCTTTTAAACCAGGCCGCCTGCCCCTTCCACTTCCAGCTACAAGGGGAATTTTTATGCATTGACTCCTTTACATTAATACTCTTATATTATTACAAAATAATGCCCCCACATTGTATTATATTAGTGTATTATTCACAAACTTATATAGACAAAATATTTACGAGAAATTTCAGTGTTATACTAAAATGTTCAACTAATGAAAATTAGAAAAAGGCAAACAATCTTTTATCAGAATATTAAATAACATGAATTCATATATAAAGTAAAATTAAATTTCAATAGCCGATTCAACAAGTATATTCTAAATTTAATTTATAAAAAGAAAAAATAAGAATAGCATCTTTAATTTATACAATAAAATTTAAATATTTTCCTGTTTCAAATTTTACTGTTGTTCTAACATTTTGACACTTCTTATAACATTATTGCTATTCCATACAAAAATAAAATCCCTTTAAACAATATTTTGTAAATATATTGAGAAGTTTTAAAAAAATAATTACCCTAAAGTCCCATAAAATTCTTCAATTGAGAGTAAGTGACTTGATTTGATTTTAGGGGTGAGGAGAGACTTGATATCGGCATTTCTCATGCAGACAGATCTAAGAACAAAAAAGCCATGTTTGGCAGGAGGTTGTATTAGAGTGGGAGAAACAATAGGAAAAATATATTTTGGTAAAATACATTTTGGGTAGTGATAGAGAAATAAAAAATTAGTTGTAAAAGTACGGTGCAAATACACGTTTCTCAACAAAGATTAAAGAATAATATGATAATAGAAGAACTGAGCCGCGAGAGAAGGCGGGTGGACGTTCTGGAAGCAGAGAACAGGCAGTGGGCTGTTTGACAATTAATAGGAGATGTCATGACCGTCGTGGCGCAAACCATCCGTACTCTGTGACAAGGAAACTTTTAGTCTTGTTTAAAAAATTGAATGGTGGTAGCACTACGCTGCCAGGCGCTTAAAGTCTTATATAAGGATTACGGGGGAATTTGTAATAGAGAGATTAAGGAAAATAAAACAAGAAACGACTATTAGTAGGTCTTTTAATCCACTATTATGTATTTGATCGAATTATTAAGTTTAGTAGGTAGATCGCAATTAGATTATGTAAAGAGATAATTATAAGGTAAAAATAGCGAAAAGAAGCGGGCGGAGACAAATGGATTTACGGATATATAACTCTTGATCTAATTTTGTACCAAGTGTATTATTTCAGAAGATGCATATATGAATGAGATTTAGTTAGTACCAAAAAGATTTTTTTAATATAGGTGGGAGATAGATAGCGTGAAGATCCAATTAAAACCACAATGTAGGGAAATTGTAAGATTTCACATGAAGAAAAAAATATGAAAAAAGGGAAAGCTTATAAAAACGCAGTTACATAATGGAAGAAGGAGGACATTGAAAGGCAAGAGGGGGCGCGCATGAACAAAGAGGCACCCGCGCACGTAGCGGGACGGTGTCTATGGGCAAAGGAATAAAAGTGTTTTAGGGGAGGCCCCTTGGTAATATGATTGTCTCATGATATTGTGAGGCCGGAGCGGAGGAAAACAAAGCGGAAAGAACAGGGAGACGATTAGGAGGGGATGCGCGAATCAAAGGGGCACCTACGCGAAGAAACGGCAAAAAGATAAGAGAAATAAGGAAAAAAAACAAAGGGGTCA
>MEJB01000001.1:5584282-5615992 GCA_001752375.1 Rhazya stricta | reverse complement strand
ATTGATGTATTCTTTTTTTTTAGTATTTTAATTTTCCTTATTTTAAGGAATTAGATCCCTCTAAAAAAATTAAAGTAATTCAACAAATATTGAAATTTAATAATATAGAATAAGGTTACTTTCTACGTCTAGAATTTTTTACAATCAAATGAGTCCTTTAAAAGTAGCCCAACCTAACTTGATTGAGGGATAAAACAATAGTGCTCTTCGGTTTTAAAAAGCCCAAAAAAAAAAAAAATAGAGGGAAGAAATTGACAGATTTCAATATTTTGAAGGATTAAGCGTCATTATTCATAAATCCTAAAACTTTGTAACCAACAAATATAGATTAAAAAGACCGGTATAATCATCTTGGTTTTTTTTGGATCAAAGATAATCATCTTGTTAGGTTACACGCTTTCTAAGTTACCAACTAGCACTAAGCAATAAGAAAATTATGATAATACTATAATTTAATTGATTAGTTGTACGATTTATCATGATATAGGTCTTAATTCGATGTAATATTCCCGTCTCATACAAGGGGAGAGCCATATTCACTTTCCACTATAATCTCAAATACAAAAATCGAGTCCATACAAACTCCAAAACCTACTCCAGGCCCAATAAACAAAGCCCAAACGTCTAAAAAAACAACACAAGGAACGTTCACCTGCTTATTCGCCCCTAGCCCGTAGCCACTTCCCGGTGCCCAATAATAAAAGCGCAAAATTTCAAAATAAAAATTGTACTATCCATTTCATCCCCAKTCATCCTCTTTCGGCAKTCTCTCGTATRACGCCTCGCTCAAATTTTTCCAGAAGCTTTGAAGCACTCAGTAATCAGCAGCTATCTAAAACTCTCATCCCATTGCGCCACAGAAAGTGTTGAAAACGATGTCGTATGTGCCCCCTCATCTGAGAAACTACGTCACCAATACCGCCGCCTCCGCAAACACCACCACCGTAACCACCCTAGAGAGTAATAATAGTTTTCATTCTTACTCGAAAGTTAGCTCTGCAAAAGCAGATAGTAACAATTTTAGTGCAGCTCATCGGAGCTCCGGCCATTATCAGTCGACGAGGACTCTTGCCGTTCCCGACGCTGTTTTTCCCCATTGGAAACCTTCCGAACGCGCTCTCAGTCTTTCACCGGAGCAGGTGATATCAATGCCTATCTATTTCCTTGCAATTTCGCAGAACTTATTTCTTTTATTTATCAGGTTCTTCATGTATTCMGCTCGAATGCGTCCTAATTATTTAGCTCTGATAACTTTATTTTTTCTTCTGTTTTCTAAGGTTTTCATTTACAGTAACTACTCTTACTTTATCTGTTTATTAATTGCATCCGTTGGTTCAGTTGATATACTTTTTTGAAATCAAAATAAGCAACAGCAGTACTCTTGTATTATTGTTGCTCAAGTAGATGAGGTACTGCATYAATAATCAGAAGCAAAATGATCGAAGTTTCTTCTGGCAGCCTCTTCCTGCTAAAGCTTGCCTCTTTACTTGTTATTTTTGTAATTTCAGACAAAGGTAGTTACTACTGTTGTGGAGTGAGGATTAAAGAAGATCCACAGGCATATTCGGCAGAGTTGGTGGGAATGTCGAAATTTGGTTGCATGTTTAGAATCAAAGTAAACTTGAACTAATACCCAGAGGCAATATTTTTCTGTAGATTGTATTGATTGCTTGATGCAACGATTGACATCGGAGTGGAAATTATTGATTTGCATGCAGCATCATAGTAAAGGTTTCTGAAATTTTATCTACAGATAGAAGAGGTACGTCTGAGGCTTAATGTTGATGTTACCGTTGCTCCAAACTCACCTTCTGCACCTCCACCTATTGAGTCGTTTACTGACATGGTAAAACAGAGTGGTTAACAATAATGTGTATCTTATACATGTTTCCAGCAAACTGACATGGTAAAGCAACATAGTTCACTTTTCTGTTTATGTAGAACTTGCATCCAAGCATCATGAAGGATATTGCATATCACGGATATACTACGCCTACTCCTATTCAGGCCCAAGCCATGCCAATTGCTCTTAGTGGAAGGGATCTTTTGGGTTGTGCAGAGACTGGAAGTGGAAAAACTGCTGCATTTACCATACCTATGATACAGGTCTTAAAATTTCACTAATAAACAGTATAATCTTAATGTTAAAAGATCATTCACTTTTCCTTTTATGTAAATCTGAGCTTGGAATATGTTAGGTGGCTTGAGACTTTAGGGGTTTCTGTCTTTCTAATATTCTTTTTTGCAGCATTGTTTGGCTCAACCTCCTATTAGACGCGGTGATGGACCTTTGGCATTAGTACTGGCTCCGACAAGAGAGCTTGCACAACAAATAGAAAAAGAGGTCAGTTGGCTTCTAATGCTGCTGATTATGATAATACAGTTCTATCTTCCTTTTCTTTTTTCTTTTTTCATTTTCTTTTTGCCTTTTGTTGTTTGTTTTTGATGGAAACATATTTGCTTTGTTCTCCTCCTCATGTACCAATCACATTTTAGTTTATTCTGACATTTGCAATTTAATGTGTTTTTTATAGGAGATACTTGATTTTTGTTTRCCGTCTATTGTTTGTTTCTACATTACCCTCTTCCAGAGTCACARAACCTTGATCGATGCTTGATTTCCATCCTAGGAACCATTTGCATTTGGCTTCAGTCGACAAGAATTTTGACATGGTTTAACAAATATATTTTCAGATATGATCCACTTTGGAGGTTATACAGATTTGGAGTCTTCATATTTCATATCCTGTGACTTGATCTTTCTTCATGGTGCTCTATCATTTTTCTTCAAATTACAAAGTTTATACAGTATTCTGTGCTTTTTTCTTTAACACTGTTGACTTGCTAACTTAATCTTATACATCAGTAGTATGACCTTTAGGGTTTCTTAAAAATCTATTGGATCTGATATCATTTCTTTGTGGTATGAAAGGCCATCAGCTAATAATTTTATCACCTTCTAAAGTTTTACTTGGAATCAACTATTTTCTCAAGGTTAAGGCGTTCAGTAAATCTTTGGACTCCTTCAGAACTGCAATTGTGGTGGGTGGAACAAACATTTCTGATCAGGTAATGTTTCAACTGAAATGGATTTGAATATTTAGTCGTTTAATAATAACTTTGGAGACATGTTTCATGCTACTGAGTTTCTTTTTGGTATTTGCTTTCGGTCAATTATGTAATAATCAACACTGATGAAAAGGTGAGATTTCTCCTTTGCAACTAAAAGCCGCTGATTAAGGCTATGCATACCCATATTTCCCTGACCTTCCAATATGGTGTGTTTGTTTTCCTGGCTGTCTCCCTTGTATGAATATGATAATAGTTGTCTTTTTAGATATTTTTCCAGCTTTTTAGTTGACATTGATATTGTTTAATTTTAGTCAGAGGACTTATTAAATAAATACTTTGGCAGAGGTCGGAGCTACGACTAGGGGTGGATGTAGTTGTTGCAACTCCTGGAAGATTTATTGATCATTTACAGCAGGGAAATACTTCTCTATCTAGGGTCTCCTTTATTGTTCTGGATGAGGCTGATAGAATGCTTGATATGGGATTTGAGCCTCAGATAAGAGAGGTTATACTTCTGCATTTTGGATATCTGCATATTTACAATTTCAGAGCTTGTCTTACTTATATTCACCTGAGATTTTTTCTTGCTTTTGTATCTGCAAAAATATTTTTCTTTTTACTTGACATTCAGACATGCAACTCAGCCTCAGATCTCGATTCATCTGATTCATTAACATGCTGAACTGTGTGTGCTACTCTTAACAATCACGAACAGTCTTTTCAGTTCTATATCATATTTGCAACAGTATCATTTTTTTGAAGATGATTATCCATATTTCTTTTCGTTCAGCTTTGTGAACCATAATCTTATTTTTGAATTAATAACCCCATACATTTGGTGTTTTCCATGAATATTTTAATGTGTGACACAATGCCAACATTAAATAGAACATTTACATGATCTTGTTCCTCTGTAGGTGATGCAAAATCTTCCTGACAAACATAAAACGTTGTTGTTTAGTGCGACCATGCCTACGGAGATTGAGACCCTCGCACAGGTACTTTTAACTTAAATTTCTGTATTTTCTTAATAAGCCTTTTGGGTGTAAAGTAACACTTGTCATAACAGTTAGCCTCCTCTTTCCTAGTTGAGTGCCATTATCATAAAACTTTCCCTCAATTGAGCTCCCTATTTTTTCCGTGAATTTGTAGGAGTATTTGTCTATTCCAGTACAAGTAAAAGTAGGGAAAGTAAGTTGCCCAACAGCAAATGTGATCCAGGTTTTGGAGAAGGTGCTTGAAAATGAGAAGGTATGTTACTTTATCATAGACCATGTGCTCTATCTTTCTTGGAGTGTGTCATTCTTTTTTTTTGACAAAACCATGATTGTGGTGGTTGCAAATTTTTTAATTGGTATTGTGGAACATTTGTGGTTTCTTAACCCTGATATGTTATACTTGTTGATAAGTTGGTGTCAGTTTTTATGATTCATAGATTGACCGGCTTCTATCTATGSTTGTTGAGGAGGCTACTCGGGCTGAAAAGTTTGGCCATTTGTTTCCTTTGACTATTGTCTTTGTAGAACGAAAGGTATTAAATTTCCTCTCTCACTCACTCTCACTCTCTTACTTCTTTTTCCCCCCATTTTCTTAGTAACCCTCCATTTGTAATGGTTATAGATCGAGATATTCTATCATGGAGTACTYGATTAATAAATGAATGCAGCATTCAAATATAAGTGCAGCTTCTTTGCCTCAGTGTTGAAACTTCAGAGAGCCATCAGCTTGTTCAGCGTTGATTTGCTTGGATTGGGGTAGAGTATTGGACTTTGAATAGGATACTTCTCTTAGAAGTTCTCACATTGCAGAATTATCTTAATCTGCATCAAATTTAGACCCAATTTAGTCTGGATAATCTTAATCTGCGTCAAAATATCTCTCATATTTATCAAATTGTGTAGTTTTGTTTCCTTTATTCAGACGTTGATACTTCTCAACATCTATAATAAAATACCATTTCAGCCTAAGCATATTCGTTCTATAGAATCAGAACGGTTTCATACTTACCCAGTTGAGCCTAACCCTCAGACTCGTCGCCTTCCAGCTTGTCAAGTTATATGGATCTCCTTTTCCTATTCAGTACATCTTCAGATAACTATATGGAGAAGTGGGAAGGGAGGGTTGGTAAATTTGTTCTTGCCAATTACACCTTTGTTAATGATAGGTACTCTTAGCTACTGGATTTTGTTTTGCACCCTGACATAGTCCGTAAAGTATTAGAGCTGTGAATCCTGGTCTGCATGCAGAGTAGGTGTGACGAAGTTGCAGAAGCACTAATGGATCAAGGTTTAAAAGCAGTTGCTCTCCATGGTGGTCGCAGTCAAAGTGAAAGAGAGTCTGCCCTCCGTGATTTCAGAAATGGTCCTACAAGTATTTTGGTATGGTAGATGCTTGTGTTTGTTACTTAGATTACTAGCTTGTTGATTAAATGTCTTGTAGATTTCCTTCATTATGGTGCTTAATATGACAGTAAATACCAAACAAACTATGTGTTTGAATAAAAGATGTTATTCGGAATTTATCATTTATTTTTCTTTTCTTCTATTGTGCTTATACATTGTTGCTGTGATGTGGACTCTTTATTGTTATCCATACAGATGCACATGCATTCGGGGAGCCATGCTTTTGGCTCGATTAAAGTGCTTGGTGGTTTTCTACATTTTCCCTCTGTTCTCTTTTACTTGTCATATTGGAGGTTTGCACACAAATTAAGGAATCTTTAAAATCTATAAAACATTAAATCAAAATGACTAAACTGGCCTGATCTGAATTTAATCAACAAAAAATCTCTCCTCATTAACGCTCTCTCTTTCCTCCTTTCCCACTCTTTTTATAGTAATTACTTATAGACTTGGGTACACTTTCTCTTTGTGGTGTTCCGCCTTTGGCTTGTTTTTGGTCCAAAGATGAAATTCTTAATGATACTTGGTTATATCCAATGATTTTCGCAATAATAGCCTGGGTTACCGCTGGATTAACCGCATTTTATATGTTTTGGATCTATTTACTTACCTTTGAGGGACATTTAAATGTTCRTTTTCAAAATTTTATTTATTACATTCAGGAAATGAAAATGTTTAGTTGAGTATTTAGTTTTACTAGGCTACTCAGTAAGGATAAATTGGAAGAAAGTAGAATAAATACTTCGTCGATTTTGTAAAGCRACAAGTATTTTGAAACAAAWTTTTTTGACAAATATGACAAGTAAAGAAGAACAGAGGGAGTAATTCTTACCGTAATTTTCTGACTCCAGTCAGTATGTATTATTTGTTTAGATATGAACTTTAACTTCTCTAAATTTCACTAAATTTTAACTTAGTGATCTATATTCTCAGAGAAGCAATTTTCATGGTGGATTTGTTAGTACTCCTTGCATTACTTGTCACATCTCAATTGAGCAGCTTGATTTAATTTGATGTGATTAACATCACAYTCGAGATCATTCTACCTATGTGTGGTTCATTTTCTGGATTTCATTTGCAGGTTGCTACTGATGTTGCATCTCGTGGGTTAGACGTCAGTGGAGTAGCTCATGTTGTCAACCTTGACCTTCCGAAGGTACTATGACAGCAAACAGAAGCATTTACCACTCAGTTTAGGTTGATGCTTGATCACAGGTTTAGGAAGTTCATTTTGGACCCTAGTAATTAGATACTGCTGTACTGTCAAGTGACAGTACACTTGAAAGCATTACTTCTGTACCATCTCTTAGATATTTTCTCATGAAGATGAGATTTAAAAACATCTCTCTGTAGCACCTGTACTAAGTAAGCTGTTCATCGATGCCAAATCCTGAAGCTTGTTCATGATCCTAGGATATTTATTATCCTTTACTTATCCATACATTGTCTGTATTGCTCTAAATTATATAACTTGGCGCTTCCTGTTCTGGCCTCCTTCATTGTAGACCATGGAAGATTACGTACACCGGATTGGAAGGACAGGTCGAGCAGGATCAACTGGCAGGGCAACCTCATTCTACACGGATCGTGATATGGTCTTCACTTACTCCTCTAGTTCGTTGGTTTTCTTATGATGAGATCTTTTATCTGTTCGTTGCTCCTCTCTAATGCCCTTTTGTGCTCTGCATAATTTTGTGCTGCAGTTTCTGGTTGCGCAAATAAAGAAAGCTATGGCTGATGTTCAATCTGGCAACACAGTGACTTATGCCACTGGAAAGGCATGGTTTTCTCTTCATATGCATATACAATGTTCTGCAGCTTTAAATTTAGTGCTTATGCTTTATTTCTCCCGTCATTCCTTTTTCTGTTCTCTTGATTTTTCTGAGAGATTTCATTGACAGGTGGCATGTACTGCTTCATTATCTTTGTCTCAGGATTTGAATTGTTTTCCCCTATTCATTTTCAGACTGCTAGAAGAAAGGAGAGGGAAGCTGCTGCTGCTCATAAGGAAGCAAGGGTTGCGCTCTCCAAACTCTCCTTGACGGGGGCGACACCCATAAACGTGGAGGACAAATATAGGCACATGATCTCCCCTGCAATTGCTAAAAAAGAGGGTGCTGCAGATGGTGCTTGGGACGACTGAAAGTTTCTGCTGGGGAGTTAGATGGTTTCCCCAAAAAAAATCAGAATTCGCCAAACCTTGGCTCGGGAAGAGGACTGGGGGAGGACGAAAAGAGCTATTTGACATTTTTCTCATGTTATGATGCGAACAAGCAGTGTAAGTTCAGACCTTTTCTGTTAGATTAGTTTCTGTATATATGTCCATTTTAATGTCTTTTTTTTACAAGATCAGATCCAATGGTACTTTCCACTCGTTAAAACACCCGAACTCGTGGATGCCTGTTTTGTCTTAAGATTTATGGTTTATGCGTTGTCCACTAAAAGTTTTGTATAGGACTCGCACTTCAGTTATCTTTATGTATTCTTTTGCATGACGCCGCTACACGCAACACAAATTCAAACATGCTTCAGCTAAATTTTTGGTTTACTAATTGTAAAAATTCAATGTTTTATCATGTTAACCGGGATGGCCTCATAGAATTGTCAGCAACTATCTAACTGAGGGATCAGTCAATTTCGTAACAACTCCGTTGACAACTCCATGCTAGATAATGTTTTCAGCCAGATCGACAGGCAACTCATAAGCCTGTTGAGATGGTTTGATGCTACTCCGATACGGTATCCATTTCTTGCCTTGAGATATCAGAGTGGAGAAAACCTGAAATGAGATACATGTCTTTCCTTGTGGCCTTCTTGCCTAGACAAATCAGAGACAGGAGAAAACGTAAAATTAGATTGCTATCTTCCTTGGTTGCCTGTCCCAACGGTGTACATGGGAGTGCGTTGCCTTCATGACGCATCTAAACAGCTATGATTGGTCAGCTTGTTACACTTTGACAAATCTAATTTTAAATATGTAACAGTCATTTGTTTAACTTTTTATAATGTAGTAACCTTTGATTATAATGGAATCATTATTTGTATCTTTAAGATAATTATTTAAACATATAAGATGCTTACAATTCTAAACATTACTATAAAAATTGTAAAAAAAACAAGTGGTGTGGGATTTGAATTTCGTAAATATTGAATTTGATTCTTAAAAAAAAGATTATAAATTATAAATGAATATGAATTTGTTATTATAAATCATCTATTCAAATAATATCTAAATTCTAAACAATTTCGCATTCAAACTCATCATATCCAACTTTAAAAATTCTAAATTTCAATTTTCAAATTTTCTCTTATGCTACACTATACCTAATCATAGCACAATTCGACACTTTAGCCTGTTGTCCAAACATACTGTTGACTTGATGTTCATGGCATGGCTTTTAGCCTGTTGTCCAAACATACGGTTGACTTGATGTTCATGGCATGGCTTTGTCCAAATAAAAATATTAAAGATATAAACAAAGAAATTAAATCAAATAAATGCATTGTTATAGGGATAAAATATATTTATTAAAGATTCAACAAATTAAATGAGTCTTTTACTAGAAGTTCAAAATATATTTATCTAATTTCTTGTATTAAAGGTTAGATTGAACCTTCATATATATGAGTTTAACCACAATTGCTGCTCCTCCGAAGATCAAGAGAATACACCAGAATTCAAATAAAAACATAACTAGACATACTCTTTGTATTTTATAATATTACTAGCCCAATCACTGTATGTGTATTCAACAAGGGATAGATTATTAGTACGTGAATAAAAGACATCACCAGATTGTATACTTTTAATTTATCTCAATATTCTTTTAGCGGTTTGTAAGTATAATTAATGACGAGGTAACTCCATAAATTTTTTGATTAGGCCAATCAAAAAATAACATCAGGCCTTGTAGAAAATCAAGTACATCAAACTGCAAACCAATTTTTTGAATTTAGTAACTTCAACAAATTCGCCAATATCAATTTCTCCTCCAGAGAAGTCATGATAGGTTTACAAAAATCTATCTTAAATTTCTTTCGAATATCACCGACATATTTTTTTTGACAAATAAAAATTCTTTCATCCAACTGATAAATCTCCAAGCCAAGAGAATGAGACATCAATCCCAAATATGTCATCTCAAAATTATTAATCATAGCCTTCTTGAACTCATAATTTAATTTGAGATTGTTGCCAATAAATATCAGCATCAGCATATAAGCATACAATAAAGATATCACATCATTAAACTTGGAATATAAAGTATGCTCGTATGCACACTTCTCAAATCTATGTTCAACAAAATAATAGTCAATACTAGTGTATTAGGCTTTTGTAGCTTGTTTCAATCCATATAATGTTCTCCTCAACCTTTAGGCTTTATTTTCATGACCCTAACTGCATAACCTTCGAGTTGTTCAACATAAATCTCTTCTTCCAAAACACCGTTAAAAAAGCAGACTTAACATTTATGAATTTGACTATCAACCGGCATTATTTTCAATCAACATTTGATAAATTTTTCAAGAATTACAAGTAGCAAAAGAAATCAATATTTGAACTGCATCAAGTGTGGCAATAGGTGAAAGAATCTCAAAATAGTTGATATCAACGTTTTGTTTATAACCTTTAGAAACTAACCTTGCTTTGAAACGATCTACTTTTCTAGAAAGTTAGTACTTGGTCTTATATACCTATTTATCACCAATGGACTTTTTATCAGTGAAAGAGTAGTCAATTTTCAAGTTTAATTTTTTCTTAATAGCACCAATTTTCTCATCCATAGGATGAATTCAATAGTCATCATTAGCATCATCCTTATAAGTAATTAGATCACAATCTGTAAATAAAGCATAATTTACAATATCCTCATTAGATAAGTTATTATCACTATTAATGACATAATCTTGCAAACGAACTGGTTGGCAACGTTCTTGCGAGGCCTTTCAGAAGGTTGTGAACTACTAGAGTTTTCAACTTACTTTTCTGCTTGTCTAGTGGATTCACTATCCAATCAACTTTGAAGCTTCAATGGAATAAAAGATTATGCTCCTTGCTAATCAAAGGTAACATCCCTACTTATAATCAACTTCTTGACATTAAGATTATGTAACTTGTAGCCCTTAGTATCATTACTATAACCAAGAGAAATACATTTTTTCTACTTTATCATCCAACTTCTTTCTCAAAACACCTGGAATATGAGCATATCCAAGATAAAAATTTTAAGGTGACTAATATTGGATTTTGATCCTTCCAAAGCTCTTGATGTGTCTTTTCTCCATTAGTTCTTGTGGAAAATTTGTTCAAAATATAAACTGTTTAAGCAACATGTTGTGCCCAAAAATCTTTAGATAAATTTTTATAATGGATATAGATCTCATCATATTCATAGTTGTCTTATTATTCCTCTCAGCTACTCCATTCTCTTGGGGAGTAAACTTAGTTGTCAATCGATATCTGATACCATACTTTTTCAAAAAATCATTGCAAATCATATATCCAGACCTCTATCAACTTTAAGATTTTAATAAAATATCAACTTTGTTTCTCCACGTAAATCTTAAAACTTCTAAGCACATCATATATGCATCAGGTTTATGCTGCAAAAATTACAACCAAGTCAAGTCTTTCTCCTAAAATCATAAAATAAAAGTAATGAAATACTTTTAACCACCAAAAGAGCAAGCCTCTAAATTAGAATGAATTAATTCCAGTTGTGAGTTAGCTCTCCATGTTTTTCCTTTCCAAAACGATGTCTGTGCTTCTTTGTTCTGACAATGCAAAACTCACACTTTTTATCATCAAAATCAAGAAAAGGTAATCTCGTACCAAAATTTTCTTTGCAAGTAAATTCAAACTAATAGAACTCAAGTGTCCAAATCTTATATATCACAACCAATGATCATCAAAAGTTACAAAATTAAAAGCAAGGTAAGTCACCAGATGCCACATGTAGAGGGAATAAGAGATTATGGCTCATATTTATCTTTGTAATTAGTCTCTTATGTGTGTCATTAATAGTGCAAATTCTTTTGTTGAAATTTATATTGTATCTTTGAAGATAGCTGCCCAACACCTAATAAATTAYGATGAAGACTTGCATAATAATAAATATTAGAAATAAAACTTGAAGAACTATCATTCAGAGTAATATCAACTTTTACTTTTTCAAGAATAGGCACATGTGTGTTATTTACAAGTTGAASAGTGTCTCAATATATCAATCAAACTTCCAAAACATATTTTTAGGCCCAGACATATGATTGCTGCATCCAAATCTAAAATCTATTCATCCGATTATTTTCACCCAAATCCAAGAGTAATCAACAATAAAGACTCATACAATTCATTAACTTCACTCTCAGCAAGTTGTGCATGCATTTGTGCCATGGCTCTTTTCTAAGTCTATAATCCTTCTCTATATGACCATAATTTTTGCAATAAAAGTATTGTATTGTTGATTTATCCATCTCTAATAAAAATTAGCAAAGTTATTTTGGTAATTAAAATTACATCTACTCTGGGCTTTGCCTTTGCCTCGATATTTGCTCATGTTGCGTCCTCTTTCTCTAGAATTCTGATCACTGTGTTGATCCAATTCAAGATGAGTAAAGGACGTGTCCTTTTCCTTTTGTAAATCCACTTGAACATGCAATACTTTCTCCTTTATTATCTGATTCCTGATTCAAAAAATAACTTATACGATAACAATTCACTGTTAGTGTATCAAAATCCTTGATATTCAATAATAGTCTTCTTGATATGAAACTTATTATTTAGAGATCTTAGAATTTACCAGAAATTTGAGAATGAGAGCCTCAAAAACGGAAGAAAGGGTGGAAAGTGAGAAAGATAGAGATGTGAAAATAGAAAACAACTTCCGAAATGAAGAGGATTAAGAAAGATCCTTCTTCTTTCCTTTTTTRGAAAGAAAAGAAGGATTCARACAAAATCGATGAAACAGAAGAAATTCTTTGAGTGAATGGAAAGGAAAAGAACAAAAAATRAATTTGATTTTCACTTGACAAAGACGGGTTACAACAAAAATTCTTATTTGAATAGGAATGCAAATCAAGAAAATTCGAATAAAAATTAATAAAAAACGAAAAGTTCTTTTTTATCATCAATTGTCAATGTAATCTTTAACTTTATGAGAATTTCATTCGAATCAATTCATACCACTTTTGTGGAGACAAATGATGATCYGTTTTTACTCCAGTTCAATTCCATTTGCAGGCAGAAAGATGATCGACTTTCTGGTGAACCAGCGATGATCAACTAAGTAGATTATTTTCAGTATTTCAGATTTCGAACGAGACTATCTAAGATGGCTAATCAAATCCAAATAGAACCAAGGAGATCTTTCAAAGCAATTATATCTCACGTTACAGTAGCAAAATACAGATGCTAAAACCTACGTAGTTGCAATAGCCGTTACTGTGACTTACTGCACAAGCAGAGCCAAAAGAACCACAAAAACAYAAGACTAAAAACGAAAAATGGAATAGGAAACTAGATGGGAGGGACTGGGAGGAGGTTCTGGGCTAGCTTGGTAGAAGGACTCGAAACTCGGAAACAGCAATTTAAGATGCCATCACAGCAAGACGCTTGTGCCCTATGAAGGCTTTTCGTAGCCGATGATATCCATTTCTATAATGCTCAAGCGAGAAGCACAATTGCCTTATTGCCTCTCTCTTCTCCTCTGCTCCTTCCAAAATTACTTCCTTTTGCCTCTCGACCTCCTGCTCCAATTCTCTAACTCTTGATCTTAGTTCTTCCACCTGCTTACGGGCTTCTTCAGCTCCTGTGATCAACTGAACATGCTCCATATGCAATTGGTGCAGATGCTGGTTCATGTCACTAATCTGGATGTCTTTTGTGGTAATTTCTGTAATATATGTGGCAACTTTTGCATCGAGTGTATCCTTCTCTGCCATGAGAGTATCGGATCTCAATTTCAAAGCATCAAGACATCTATTCAGTTCTTCGATGTTATCATTCTTTTCTTTTAATCCTGCCTTCAAATTCTCAATTTCAGCTCCAAGCAGAGTTTCCATCTCTGTTTTTCCAGCCTTGATGCGTCTTACGTCCTCTTCTAAGGACTGGCAGCGCAATTCCATTTCTTTTGTATTGTCTTCCAAGTACATTTTCTCCTTCAAGAGCCGGGTAATCTCAGCTTGAAGCTGGGAGTTTTCTTCAGATAAGCTCTTGTTAGCGTTCGAAATTGTTTCCCTCAATCCTCTGATTTCTTGATCGCGCTCCGATAGATTAGCTTTATACCTCAGAATTCGGTCCTGCAGCTTTGACACCTCCCTTCTCTCCTTTTCAACTTTGGCTTTCCAAATTGACATATCCTTCTGTGACATTCCAAGTTGCTCCTGCAAATGATGAATAGATGATCCATTGCCCTGCAGCTCCAACCTCAAGCGCTCAACTTCCTTCTCAGAATCAAATAGCTTCTCTTTTGTAATTTTCAGCTCCTCCACAAGGGCATGAATTTTGCTTTCTTGATCCATCATTACTTCTGAATGACCAGTCTGTTCACGAAAGTCCATGACCTTTTCTTTCTGCAGTTCAGAACTTGCTKCCTCAGCATTTGATGATTCCTGTATTATGTCAAGCTCACCGTGCACATTGCCTGATAATTCCATAGATTTATACTTTTGGAGCTCCTCCTTCAACTTATTAATTTCTTCCTCGGACAGTTTAATTTTCTCCCTTGCAAATCTTAGCTCTTCCTCATATCCTGCTATCCTAGTCAGGAGAATTTCAGAGTTTCCAGTTCTCGATCCTCCATAAGGACCTTCAGAGATCTCCTCCTGTATTACCCGGAATTTTTCTTTCACATCACGTAGCTCGACCTCCAATTCAATGATTCTCCTACGCAATCCTTGGTCTTCATCACTGCTCTGCACTCCCACATAATTATTTACAGAGGAATCATCAGATTCTGATTCAGAATCCAGGGTGGATGATTCATCGCCTTCCTTRGTGGACTCTGTGCTGTTTCCACCAGTACCAAGAAAGAATTCAAATCCAGCAGCCCTAGGACCAGATTTTCGATGACTTAGCCGCTGGTCTGGAGAGGGCCAAGAAGAAGGTGGTTCAGAACTGACATCAGATATGCCTGAGCCTTGGGATTGGAGATCTGTTGGAATATTCTTTCTAAGTTCTCCTGTCACATGGTCATAACGCTCTGCCAATGATCTATACATGCGGTAGAACTCCTCAACAAGACTGATCAGTTCTGGTCTCTTCCGGTAATACATTTCAGCTTTTTTAGCAAACGAATCTGCATCCTCTTCAATGAGTTTCAACATCCGTTTGACATTCTGGTCCATTTCTGATATCAAAGATCTTACTGTTAGTTTTTGGTTTGGCATCTTGGTTATTTAGGTTGCCATAAAATATACTATCATCTCGTATTGCAACTGAAATTGCATAGTTTTAGATCTATAAGCAAACTATTTTCCACCTCTAAGATAAAAGGACCAGCAAAAACTTGCCTACATAAAAGGATTGACCCATATTGTCTAAGATAATAGGGATCAGTTAATTAGACAAAAATTACATGGTTTGTTTTTTGGTTGTTTGTAGTGCCATTTCACTCTATTCCAATAACAGTTGCCAAAAGAAAGGAAGAAGAGTGGTGATCTGGTGGTCAATTTAGACAAAGATTCAAGATCAAGAAAGTACGCAATCTAGTCTTCTCACCTTCAAGATTTTCCTGAAGCCACTTAGAGTTTTTCGGACTAATGTGGCTATCCCACCACCAGGAATGTGATTTCTTTGATTCACTCCTCCTCATCTTATGATGCTTACCCTGAAATAAGGAAGATGAGATCMTATTATATAGTATTATATTTTAAAGCTAACGTAAACAAAACTGAAGGCTTTTAGCTTCAATGCACGTTAAAATCCCTAGGGAGAAAACAAACTAAATTGAAACACATTCATGAATTTTCCTTTTCTACACCCAAACCTGAAATGTTAGTTTAGTTTCAGGTCTACATTACAGAAAGCATGGGGTCAATTTAAGTATCTACTTTGAATCACAGGAAATAATGTGAATGAAGCTAGCCATACTGACATCTAGTAAAAAGTATCTTGCACAACAATCTAACATAAGAAAGACAGGGGCCACAGAAGCACCAACAAACGGCAGCAGAAAATTGATGAAGAGTAAATTTCTTAAGATACTCGTTAATTTGATTCCTCACCAAAGTAGATGCCATTGTGCTGGCTTACTCAACCTTGGAAGTTGATAAACACTTGATCCAGCRTCACCTGCAACTAAGAAAATGTAAGTGCACACGTCAAGTATTAGAAATAATTTTACGGCATCTTGTAAGAATAAAAGAAGGGAACGCTGTCTGAGCTTGAGAAAGTTTTCAGCAGGAAAAAAGGCTCAAAACCTACACTCAACTTGGAAGCTAAAACGGAAATGTTCGATAACCTTCTGGAACATAGGCTGATAGTAGAACAAGCCTCAACACTTAATACATGGAAGAAAGAGGACTTTTACCAATGTGAATATCAAAAATGTAATCTCAAATAGCTAAGATTACATTATTGACATTGGCTCCAAATCTTCTACTACGGCACCTTGCTACCCTCTTAACATATATGTCCTTACTAATCCGTCCCGACAAACTTTATTTTATTGCCATCCCAAGTAACTTGCCATTAAAATTAACTAAGAATTAAGTTAAAGAAATACGTGATTACTCACAAAATCATAGGAAAGAAGTGTTATAGATGTTTCTTAATCTATTTTTAAATTGAAAAATAATCACATATGAAAATAAAATTTGCCGATTTAATCAATTAAGTAGTGCAAATTGAACGATGAGAAGTCATTTAATATCATAAAATAACCACACATGAAAAGTAGGGAGGAGGCTATTTCCACACCCCTAAATCCTAAATCCACCCTCTTAACTAATTAGTTTTCTTACGCAGTTAATACCCCATTTAACTTCTCTAAGATAAAAACTATTGACTAATAAGCTTTAACCATGTAAATGACCGTCCTTATTTTTCATACTTCTTAATTAATTAATAGTAAAGGGATTATTTTCATTCAAAATAAAAAGAAGTTAAAAGACAATTAAAAAAGTCAAATCAAGAATTTATTTTCTATATTTTTCAATTTATTTATGACCATTAGTTGAAGAAAAGACGCACACTAAGTTTACATTTTCATTTTAATTGCTATATAAAATTCGTATTATCACTCTTCTTAATTGCTCTATCAAATTCGTATTATCACTMTGCTTGGAATGGAGGAAGGATTTTAATGATTTTATTTGTTTGGACCGATTAAGAGGATTAAGAGGAGASTGTATGAAGATTAAAGTTAATCCATTTGTCTTAAAAAGGTCAAGATGTATTAATTACTCTCTAAGAAAATTTTCTAGCAAGAGTGTGGATCTTTATGAAATTTAAGGGCGTGGATTTAGCACTCCTTAGAAGCAAATAAAGATTCTGTGCGCCGGCCACAAGAAGGACAAATCGTGGTACAATAAGAAAATGGGCTTGGGCCTAATGAAAGGGCTTTCCAACATTACATGATTGTACACAACTGAGTATTGAGTTGACCAAAATGGATCAGTAATTGGGCCTACCATGATGCCTATATGTCATCTCACGACACGTTTGAACTTAGTTGGCGAGCACGCGTTCGACGGCGCGGGGACTTCTAGTCTCGAGACACAAAAGGAAATGGAGAAAATAATATCGCGAGAAGTCTTCCTTTTAACAACTGTCCAAACACCACCTCCAGCTATATCCACGCGGTCGTGTTCCTCACATCATCACGATACGCTCGAGAATACTAGTTTTTTAAAATTAGTTTCCTGTTTTTTTTTTTCTTGATTATAAAATTTTCATCTTGAAATGAAAGGAGGTTTCTTTTCCTTTTAAAAGTCTATATCAGGGTGCTAAAGAAAATCAAACAAATTGGAAAAGAAAAGATGTAAAATCCCAATAGAAAGTGTCTATATTTCTGAGACGATGCATATTCTACTCGAAAAGTACCCAACTTTAATTTGAATTCAATTCTTAATGCTGATTTTAGGATAAATGTTTCAAACTTTTCCCAAGCTCCGTGACTACAGAGACATACACACGCGACGCAGAGAAAGAGAGAAGTTGGGTGCGTACCTGAGATGAGAAAACCAGTGAATGCAAGGATGGATACCCAGTTTAAGCTTGAGGGCACTTCTGAAAGATGAAAACTTGTGAAATTTTAATTGGTTTTCAGAGATGGACAAGACCATGGAAGAAAAAGATTCATAAAAAGTAGAGAAAGAAAAGAAATGGGAAATCAAATGAAAGCGTGGAAGAGTAAGTGCAGAAAGAAAAGCAGGAAAAAATGGAATGAAAATAATAGAGAAAATGAAGTCTCACCTGTATATCTTGAATCTTCCAAAGAAAGGTAGTTGGAGAAGGGGCAAGAAAGACAAGAAAATCTAATGATTCGAAGGGCAAATTGTGAAGACTCTGAATTTCCGGCGAGAGAGAGAGAGAGAGAATGAGAAAAGAGTCTTTATCTGGATGGAGGTATTTATTGTTGTTATCAGCTCAAGGGCTGGTTTGGGAGGAAGACGACAGTAGAGAAAAGACGGACTCTATTTTTAAAATTCTGAATTCCTTCACATGGGATTGGGATATTCATTCATTCTTAGTGTCAAACTTTTATTACTCTTTTCCAGTTTTTCTTTTTTAATTCTTTTTCGTGTTTGAAACTGTTTTATATTAATCAAACACGATATATATATATATATATATAATTATTTATAAATAAAAAAAGAAGTTACTAGAATGTTACTAGCCTCATTTTACACGAGAAGAGGCATTTATCTATCTGGAAAGCCACTGACAAATGGGATAATAGATGAATTGAATAAGGGTGTAGCCAGGTAACACGTACCTTCAATTGCTGAGTAAGATGCAATTGACTCCTTAACGTTTGGAAGATTACTATTATCACATCCAATGTTGGTGAATTACTCTTTTACCGTTTTATTATTATATTTTCATAGATAGTAAAATTATATAAAAGTTTTTAACTTTTGTTCGATTTACTTTCATTAATAAATTCCTAATCAACCTATGTTGTACGGTTTTCACACTATAAAAATGGTTTTGATTAGTAAAAAGTCTTGCAATTAAAATACTTTAAGAGAATAATAAAATGAGATAAGACAATAACTCAGTCTGTAAGGCAAGATATTTTAAAGTCAAGCCCCATTGAATAAATAAATTACATATAACTTTTTATTTAAAAAAGAAAAATAAAAAATGAGAGAGAAAAGATAACACGATAGTTCAAATGGGTGAGTCAGCGTCAGAACGCGAAACTTATAAACAATCAACTAATTAGGAAAATAATTTTACTGGTAATAGCTGTTCCTTCTAGCATTCCCGACACCAACGTTGTCTGCATTTTCGACTGATATATATATATATAAGTTTTGCTAGTATTTCTTTCGAACTCTCGTGATAATATAGATTCTTATAATATATAAAAATCAAATGCTTTAATGAATATTCGATATACCGTTATTTCATTATTATTTTATTATCGAGATTAGAGGTGGAAAAAATAAATTAAAATTCAGCATATAAATCCAACAAATTCATGAGATTGGGATATTAGGAGCAAGTAAAATCCATAGCATTAATAAGGAGATTCGTATCTGAGAAACTATTATGAATGCAACGAACAAGTGAATGGCAATAATGAATATTTTGATCCCCAAAAATTAAAAAATAAAAAATAAAAGGAGATCATCTTCCTAGTTCCTTCTGGTAGGTGAAGACGHGCACATTAGGCCATGATCCTTGACCTACGCACGGCCAATCCCATGTTTTTCTCACTTTCATATGCCATTTACATGTTCAGATGAATGATAAATTATTTTTAATTTTGTTATATTACAACTCAATGTTAATAATTTAAAATGCGCAAGTAAAAGTTTATTTATTATCTGACCTTTGAAATATTATCAATAGGCCTTTACAAAATTTATTTAAAAAAATTATTCATTCAATTTATTATCATTTTTATTTTTTTTAATTCTACCTTCCTTTTCTAGTGAGTTTTATTATTTGTCATAAAAAATATTTTAATTTGTTATTTTTCATAATTGGAAGTGTCCTTATATTTTGACAAMCGATTATCGTTGAACAGCGTAACAACGATAATCTCCCAAGAGATCCGATTTCATTATTTTGATTCTTATGACAAAGTGATGTTTAATTTTAAATACGATCAATATTTTCTCCTCTTAATATATCTAGAGTTGATGCACATGTGGCCGGTCATTATCCTTATTGAGAGGAAGTCTGCCCGGGATCGTTTACCAGTAATGGTCTACTCTCTATTCACACGCCTATTTCTTTAYGGGTTCAATTCTCTCATGTCTCAATGCTCCAGGTGGCCCTTTTACCGAATTATGCACGATTAGATGACCTTATATTCAGAATTTTTTTTTTTTTTTTGGTTTCTATTTCGTTTTCATTTTAGGGAATATTATAGTTCGTGGAGATGAAACCGATTCTTTTTTCTAATATATTAAATAAGAAATATAAATAAACCCAAAATCTTGATGAGAATTCTAATTGGCAAATGAAAATTAGGTTATGATCCTAATTTTTTGGATGAGTATGAAACTGTGCTTGGCAAGGCCAAAATGATCTTAGACCTAGGGAACAATAATAGCTAAACGAGCTCATCAGTTCAGGCTCTAACTAGGAGACTTCAAAGGTTAATTTGATCTGTATTGGCCATACTCTGCAAACAGTTCGTATGCAATGCTTATTCAAACCTAACTAACAGTAGATGGTCTCTTTTATCTTTAATCTAATTCAGTTCATGGTGATGAGATAAAGACCTCAATTTGGACATATTTGCCATTTATTGTGGTCAATATCGACTTTATGTGGTTTTCTTTTGGCTGCACGATTGGTAGCTGCCACCGACGGGCAACATTCAAATCCTGCCTCAAGGGGTCGTGTCGAAAACATTTGTTGGACCAACGCAACGACTTGGTGGTGTAGTTACCGAACGAATTTTTAAATTAAAATGAGGGATTGTATTTAATTTCATATTTAATATTATATTAAAAAAATTTGGATCAAGTCTTTTTTGAAATAGGGTCCAGACTTTGTGAGAGTAATTTGGATTAATCTTACCAACATAGAAATATCGRGTTGAATAGAAGAAAAAACAAGAAATAAAATTTAACAAATAAGTAGTAATATTTGTTCACATTAACTAACATATTATTTATAAACACTGAGTAAAATGTAACTTCTATTCCTAATTTCTGAAAATTCTTTTAGGCAGGGGCTAATCCATTCCTAATTAATCATTTGCTTGTGTGATCATTAGTACCTTTTAACTCTTAATCATCTTTTATCATTTCTAAATTTCTCTTTCAATCAATCTAAAAAAAACATTTCTTTTCAAAACCATCCCCTAAATCACCTTCAATGAATAATTAGAGAAGTGTCTATATGGATATGATATCTGAAGATATGAAAATTTTATTAAATTAATTTTCTATAATCGATTTAAATAATTAAAAGTCAATTTTAAATATTTGCATTAAATTGAAAAGTATGTGACATGCCAACTAATGATATGATGATCAGGTCCAACCAATGAAAATCAAGGATGGAGCTTGGCAAATCAAGTGACGCCACATTCATTCATAAGTGTGACTTCGACCAATCAAATCAATTCGCTTGCCCTATAAATAGAGGCCAAAACACAAGAGCAAGAGGTTCAGAAATTCAAGTTGAGGACCAGAAATTCAAGTTGAGAGAAGTCAAATTTCTCTCCAAATCCTGAAATTAAGTTGCAAAGCCCTTGGAAGATTCGAAAGAGTCCAAATCCTAAAATCAAGCTGCAAATCCCTTAAAAACTCCTAAAGAGTCAAAATCTCGAGATAAAGCTAAGAAGCCCTCAAAAAATTCCAAAAAAAAAATTAACGAATTAAGTTCTTACTACGATAATTTTTCAGAGATTGTAACACTTGTATTATCATGTTTGTAAGATTAATAAAATTGTTTCGCATTGCTCTTATTTTCTTATTATATTTTGTAGACGAGAGATTTGCGTAAACAAATTTTGGCCCGCTCAGTGGGGAAAATCTCTGCCATTCATCTCTTCTATTCAAATCAAATGAAGTTCATCAATGGACCTCAAGAACAACATCTCAAAGGCTACCCACTCCATATCTGCAACGACTAGTGCTGCTGCCAAATCAAGCATGTCATCCACATATGCAGGACCTATGACGCGGAGTAAAGCATCCTATAATGCTGGAAAAAAAAGTTGAATACTTCTCAGATGATCAAATCTACAAATACGCCAATCCCATGTTCAATGATGTTCTTCCTCAATAAGGAAATGAGGCAATTAATTTTGCCATGAGAACAACCATGTCCTTGTTGAATGCTGGAACCAAGTCACATACATGTAAGTAAGATGATGGTGAACCTTCTGCAAACTCTGTAATTGTTGTTCGCTAAGAAGATCTGCAATTAGAGAAGTTTTGTCATGAAGATTCTACCACAACTTCATCTATCATATCAATTATGATGATTGATACTACCACAATTAAAGAAGAAATCACAAAGTTGGCCAAATTAGTAGAAGGACTTGTAGAGAGTTCCTAACAGTGAGATATCGCTCTTGCTCAATTGTTGAATCGCCTTGATGGTATTGGAGAAACAAGTGAAACTGCTCCAAAGCAACCAGAAACTGCAAATTATGTTAGATCTGCTAAGGTTGCTCAAGTACAATRTCAATCTAAAGCTGGATCTGAAACTACAATAGAAGTACAAAACATTCAAATTTYYTCTGATGGATTGATCTMGATAAATCACCTGAAGAATATCATTAAGAAAACAATTTAAGAAAGTTACGAAGAAAGCACCAGATCTTCTCAAGCGTATGCCAAACTATTTAATCAAAGGATTATGCAGTCTTCAAGCGCCAATCARTTATCAACCTTCCAAACTTCAATAATTTGATGGGAAAACAAGTCCAAAACATCATATAGCTCACTTTGTTGAAATGTGGAACAATGCAGGTACTGAAGGCATCTACTTATCAAGCAATTTGTTAGATCCCTTAACGGTAATCCTTTTGATCGGTATACGAATATTATTCCTGGATCAATCRRCAGTTGTAGTCAAATCGAACTAGGAATTCCTAAATCGATTCTACAGTGCTCGAAAAACTATTAGTATGCTTGAAATAAGCCGAATTTGACAATTGAATGATGAACCCATCATCAATTACATCAATCGATGGAAAAGTTTAAGCCTTAATTGCAGAGATCGCCTCTCCAAACAATATGCAATCGAGATGTGCATCCAAGACATGCACTGGGGCCTCCAATACATCCTTAAATGCATTTAACTAAAAACTTTTAAAAAATTAGCTACTCGTGCTCATGATATGGAAATAAGTATTCTCATAATCAAAGTTGAGGAATTCGTGTCAAAGAGTCAATCAAATATGAGAAAAGACTGGAGTTTCAAAGTGGGGGCAACCTTTCCTTAGAATTTGAAGCCAAAGATTCAACACAAAGGAAACTTCAAATTGCTCTTTTAGTATACRAGCCTAAACTGTACACTACTCCCTGATAAGAGTTAAAACTGTCTGAATGCTTCAACAATAACTCAAATAGGTCCTTAGTGCACGAGTCTAAACTGCATGCTACTCCTTGATAAGAGTTAAAACTATCTACAAAATTTCAAATTGCTCTTCGATTGCACGATCTTAAACTGCAAGTTCAGATTATGTAAAGATGAATTACGTTTAACTTGATTCCTTRTTTGGATACACGGAAGCTTAGAAAAATGTCTAAGTTCAGTTAGATCCTCAATAATATATCATTTTCTTTGCTTTTCATAGCAGAGTTAAATGTTTAATAAATCATTCAAATTTAAAGTCCAGCAACGGTCTGAAATCGAGACCTTCTTACAGAAAATTAGGACCTCGAAGAAATTCAAGGCTTAAAGTTGAAGCTTTTAAAATCAATGTCCTTCGTAGTGATGGTGTAAATCACCCTCCTGTCAAAAATTGGGATCTCGAAGAAATTTAAGGCTTGAGGTCCAAGCCTTCAAAASTAATGTCCTTAGAGTGATGGTGTGAAACGGACTMTCTTCCCTCCAAGTTAGTGATTATGACTTGAAACTAAAACCTCTCCCCGCTCCAAGTTGGTGCTTCATGGCTTCAAATGAAAGCCTCTTGTCGCTCCAAGTTGGTGATCTATGACTTGAAATCGAAGCCTCTCCTCCCTCCAAATTAGTTCTTCATGGTTTGAAACCGAAGCCCCTCTTTCCTTGGCGGGCCTGAAATCGAAGGCCCTCCTTGGCATGTGGTTTGAAGTAGAATCGTCCTTCTTATCTTTAAGTCAAAACTTCAAAAGCTTGATCTTATCTAAGCGAGAGCTTCACCAAACGGAAGGAAAAAAAAAAAAAAAAAAAGGTAAATGTGCCTGCCCCTTAAATTCAAGCACCAATAGAAAGGGGGCAAAGGATCCACAATTTTCAAGAACATTTCAAAGAATTCATATTCGCTTAGAAGAGTAGATATGGATATGAATTCGGATCAGGATAGAAAAATCCATCTCYGAGTTGTAYTGTGGCCAAGTTCCCAGAGGCAATTGGTAGATACGCAAATTTTATTAAATTAAATTTTCATAATCTATTTAAATAATAAAAAGTTAATTTTAAATATTCCCATTCAATTAAAAARTATGTGACATGTCAACTAATAAAATGACAACATGTTTCAATAATGACAAGGTTCAACCAATGTAAAATCAAAGATGAAGCTTGGTGAATCAAGTGACCCCACGTTACTCGTAAGTGTGACTTCGACCAATCAAATCAATTCGTTTGACCTATAAATAGAGTCAAAGCACAAGAAGAAGAGATCTAGAAATTTCAGTTGAGAGAAGTCAAATTCTCTCCAAATCTCAAGATCAAGCTGTAAAACCCTCAGAAGATTTCAAATAGTCCAAATCACAAGATCAAGCTGCAAAGCCCTCGGAAACTCCCAAATCTCAAGATCAAGTTATGAAGTTCTCAAAAAATTACAAAGAGAAGAATTAACAAATTAAATTCTTACCACGAGAACGTTTCAGAGATTGTAACACTTGTTTTAGCTAGTTTATAAGATTAATAAAATTGTTCCACGTTGCTCTTGTTTTCTTATTATATTTTGCAGACGAGAAATTCACGTAAACAATACCTTCAAAAGCAGAGTTAGGAGGTGAGGAGCAACAATTCCCAAACATTCTTTCAAAATCTTACCTAGTGTTAATATTTTTTAAAATTTATATAAAATTTTTGTCTCAAAAATATTATTTCACCTCAATATTTTGATCATCTACTTTTACTCCATCAAAATTCAAGTTTCTTGCTTTGTACTTTGACAGTATCTTAGAAATTGTTCATATCAGAGATTAGTTTCCTCTAATCATTTACCCCTGATAAAAACTATGTTGAGAGTACAAAAACTACCATTCAAATCAAATACTAGGAACACTCCTCCTCAAGCTTGACCCTCATTGAAAATCAGCAAGAACGTGGTACCCTTTTTACCAGAGATTTTTCATCCACACATGTCCAAGAAGCACCGCTATCCTCAACTCAGCATAATGGTGCCAAATCAATCTGTTGAAGCTTGCACATATTGTATCACATTGTTCTTGTTTTTGTCAATTTCCATCTGTATTCCCAGAATATACCACTGCTAATGAAATTCCCTAGTTTCTGGTGAAGGTATATTCATTTGTTACATCGTTGCTCATTTCTTTCCTAATAGTATAAAGATTGAAGGGAAAAATTTAATGGGAGCTTCTAAGATAAATTAGTGTTTTGATTCAGAGATTGTCGACCTGAAGATGGAGACATCCCAGAGGCAGAGCAGAAGAGCTTTCAGTATTCCATTTTTTCTGGGCATTTTCCTAGTTATGTTTTGCGGTGTCAAAGCTGAAAGTAGACTTCACTTTTTAATTCTTCTTGTTATTAGCGTTGTTGGTACTCTAGTGGAATGGAATTTATTGATGTCCCTTCTGTTTCAGATAAGACCTGTCCCGAGGCCAACGTGAATTTAGCTCCATTTCAACAGTGGAGAAGTGCTTTTTACTGCCTCCAAAATGTGAACTATCTTAAACTTTCAGACCTTTATTTTTCATTTTACTTGTTTGGTTCTGTTGCTGACGAATATTATGTCAGATATCGAGCAGTTGCCCAACTAAGCACGTACTGGACATGTCAGGGTGGCTTAACGTATCCCGCGAAGATGGAGAAACATTTTGCAGCGGAGGATGCGCCGATCATACATTGGCGGTGCTCAACTGCATTCATAATGTCAAAAGGGACTTCTGGTTTGCAAACAATGCCTCTATCAAGAACTTGAACGACACTATAAACATCGGATGCCACTCCACTGAGGGTAAGCACTTGGTCTTTTGATATATTGATAATTTTCACAAATTTGATGGTACTATTTCTGTTGAGAGTGCAGGTTTCAACGGGACAAGCATACACTCGGGCGGGTATAGAGTAAACTCAGCTTCCATCTTATCAGCTTCGTTAGCCTTTGTTTTAGTGGCTCTACTTAACATGTGAAGTCGTCGTTTTCCACCAAAAGAAGAGAAGCAGCCAGAACCCAACTGAATTTATGTCTAAAAGATATACAAAGATGTGAAAAGCAATAAGATGATAAGCGGATAATGATTCACTTGTATTGGATTTCAGCATTCATGAATCGAACCATGATTAGTTTTATTTATAAAAAGTAACTTAAAATGTACTCACCATTGGGTCGGTATTATGAGGTCGTTTGAAAAATTCATCACATGCCGAAATCACCCCATTTGGCTATATGCTTGACGCCACCTTCCGGAGAAAGCAGGAGATATACATGTACCCTATGAAATCAACTGCTAATGTGACCACAATCTTTTGGCTTWTTCGTTCGATATGTATTAATAAAAAGCTAATAATTATTAATTTTAAATTTAGAATAAAAATCTTTTTTAATACCCAACATTTTGYACGTTCRTAAAAATTTAARAATTTWCAGAGTTCGTTTGCAAGTGGTGAATAGCATTGAGACCTAGCATTCAATTAAGRCAGAATTTGTTTAGGATAAAATKTSAAACTATGAAAAGGRAATCTMTTTMCATACCAAATTAAGAAGTTACAGAACGTATTCAGAGAAAATAAAAGGCATTAATAACAAAATTTGCCAATATCTTTGTTTTAAGATTTAATTTTAAAAAGGGCAGGGCGAAAAAAGAAGCCATATGTTACTTGTCTTCTTCGCTAAACAAGCAGATCAAAATAAAAGAGATTTTAAGTTTTTTTTCCAATATATGATCCGAGCACCATCGAGGCATCTTTCTCTCTGCATTCTTTCGCCGCAATTACTCCCCCGTAAACATACAATTCGAAGTAAAGTAATAGGAAACAGCCTGACAAATTTCTCTCACATTAGTAAAAGCACACTTGTGGAAAGTACAACCGCTTGCTCGAAATCAAGTACTCGGGTTTTATAAAACCTCACTTCCACTTCCGACAGACTACATAGACTTCTTAATTTGGATTAGACTATTAGAAACAAAAGCGAGAGAGAGAGAGAGCTGTTTCTTTTAAATTGCAAAAAATGAAAATTAAAAGATTTACATTTTAAAATTATCCTTATAAAATAAAAATTTCTTAATTCAACTTAATTTCAAATTAACAAAACACAATTTTATTTAATTTATCATCACAAAAGCAATTTTTTTACACAAAAAATTCAATCATAATTAAAATTTCATGCATCACCTCTTAATCTGCTCACACACTAAATCACCACTTAATTCACTTCAACTTTAACATACATTCCCAATTAATGTTAAAAATCAATATTCAACAATCTCTCTTATACCTACAACGGAAAACCTACTTTCTCGCGCTCAAATCTCTCCTCTATTTCTTCACATTATAACGCTGAACGAAAACAATTTACTGTCGACACAGTTAAACATTTTTGACTCAGGGGATATATAGATTAACATTTAAAACTCGAGAACAAAAATTTTTTTATTTAAAATGCAAAACGAATTTACATTTTAAAATTTGGCGAGCAAACCAAAATTTTTTCACTCAAATGAAATCCAAATTAAGCCATCAATCTTCCAAAAGCCATTCAAAATACACAACAGAATCTACAAAATTATCATTGTTTCCAAAAATATTGGCAGGAGTTTTCATCACTTTTTTGCATATTATGCTCAACAACAGTATCTTCCCTCATTCTTCAGACTCACAAATCTAGTGGACGCGTTTAATGTACCAGAATCACAGAAAAGACGTACTTATTTTATTTAAACAAAGACCTTCCAACCAAGACTATAAGGCGCAAGTTCAAGTTCCAGCCCTTGCGGCGGGCAATTACGCTGCTTGAAAAACCTGCGCCTTGAATTGGAGCCGCTGATCTTCCAGAACCACACTGCAATAAAGTAACCAGGCAAAAACAACAGTCAGAACAAATCAACAGATTGTCTCATACTAAGCAAAAACTGAAGTTCAGAACAAATCAAACATTTCTCAAATCTAACGGTATCATCTAAGTTTGCACAATCTATAAAGAAACAACTAGACCCGTTCATCGAACCACAAATTAATTCAAGATAACTTCTTCCCAATGGGCCTGGAAGCGCTTCTTCCAGATAACCTTTACAACCACTTTCCATTAGGGCCTCAGAACAAAACTCGTTCATCCATTTTAATGACCGATGCTCAGACAATGTAGCAAAATTTGATACTACATCATAGCCTGGGTGAACAAATACAAGAGCCCAAATCACCACGCTAAAAAGCTACCATGGCTCTTTCAAGAGAGGGACATGCAAAAGGTGTACAGCACAGTGATTCCCCCCAATCAAAGGAAAAGGTTATACCAATTTAAAAAAATAAAAATTCATAAATAAAAATGAAAAATTAGTATGTGTGTACAAACAAAGAAAAAAATTGCATGAATGAGAAGACGGAAAAGCAAAACCTCAAGCTCCAACATAAATAAGATTTTGTGGGATAAGTCAATTAACCAAATTCTACCGAGGCCTCAGATCAATTTATAAGGTACTCGTCATGTAGTGCACCAATAAGCAATTTTCAAGGCTTTTCTACCCTTTTATATTTTTTTTTTTTTGGGGGGGGGTGGTGGGCCAGGGGGAAAGAGGGATGTTTTTATAGGTTTTAAAAAAAAATAATCTTCTCAAGATGATATCTACTACTACAACCCCCTCAGAAAAAGATAAATTAGTCAAATATATAAAAGAATGCTTTCCCCTTATCAACCAAACTTATGCATCGGTGAATTTTGGAGTTCAACATGAAATTAATTAGAAAAGAACATTACGTTACCTTTTCACAATCTGAGGTAAAAAAGAGCCTGATTCTCCTTTGAAAGGATTGTATCAGGACTCTTGCAACCATTACAGATAACATACTCATCTGGCAAGATCATAGGAAACACCAACAAAATTTAGAAGGTGTCTAAGAATTCGTCACTTTGAGACCATTGGGTAGGGAAGTTGAAAATAGGGCAGAAAAATTARGATACAACAAATGTATGAGAATACTGGGTCAATCCTCATCCAAACTGAGAAGCAGCCAACTATCAAACAAAACTAATGGGCCTTTTGCATGGCARGTAAACGATATTTACATCGAYAACAGTGAATCGGACAATTTTTGTAGCAAAATCGGATCTAATATTTGGTTTGTTATGTTTTTTACATTACTTCATTCAAAAGACTGGYTGTCTCTTTTTCTTTGATTGATTGAGAAAAGCAGATAACAAAAGGTTCTGTCTAGGCACCKATACATTTTATCATTTATCTATATTTATYTTTCTTTTCTCCCATCTATCTATCTAATTTCATCTGATCTGTTTATTTTGTTAATTCCAAGTTCATTAGAATTTCACAAGATATAAAACCAGGCACGCAACAAAGACAAGAACTTACTAACATAGCGCCGCAAAATCCCCTCAAAATTTTTAGGTGCAAATCTTCCCTTAACAACTAGCCTTTGCTGTCCATCAAGTGATCCACTTGTTCCCATTTCAGCAAGTAAGAAAGTCATAACATGCTCTGGTTGCCTATGCATCCTACAGATCAAAATGAAAAAGATAACAAAGAATTATTAAAATATACCATGCTTCAAGTTATTGATAAAAGAAGGAATAATTTCACTTCAKYGAACATGAAAATGATGACTGAGKTGCTGCAGAACAGCATAGTTCTAGAGAGTTAGGACGTACGTCTTGCACAGGTCCATGAAATTAACGAAAACAGTTTTTTTGGTGCCTTCACGAAGAACTTGAGGAGGCCTCATAACTGTCCTACGCCTGTCTCCAGCAAGCTCAGGATTATTCTCACGAAGAATGTGAAACACTCTCCCCATAAGCTGCACAGTTCAAAGTAGAAAAGGAAACAGTGTATTAAGCTATGAGCATTTGCATTCTGAAACAAGTTTGTTACGAAAATTATAAACAGTTATAAATAAGTATAAGAAATAGAAGTTAAGACAGGAAGCTTGCCTCCTCATACAAATAATCTCGATCACTTCCCTCCCACGGATAATGTTGCAGGACAATCCCTTCTCCGTCTTCATCATCCCCAATATGATCTRAAAGTCGGRTGAAAGCAATGTGTTAGACACCAAACAATTTCAAGTTGACCTTTTGACGCATGGCAATCTTAGATTCAACCACTTACCATCCTGTTCATCCCCAGTGTGCTCCTTGTCATCAATTTCTGCTTGCACCTGCATCAATTATAAGAATTTCATGATAACYWACTCTMAGCAAAGCAAACAATAAAATCAATCAGCAGGACATAAGCAGCATAAACTAACSKGCTTCTTCTTCTTCTTTTTCAGACCAGAAAAATTAGTCTCAAGACCATCAGAAACTGCAAACAAACCAACGCAGATATTCAGMATCTGATATCTGAGTCTTAAACAGCACCCATAGTAAAATTCCTTCTGATATTGAAATRAATACCWGATACATTGTCCACTTTCTCAGTCAGCTTATCCACTGAATCATCTRCAGRATCTTGAATCACAACCTCCTTCTTTTTCTTCTTCTTTTTCTTCGTAGGATCAAATGGAGCGAACTGCAATTAAGAAAAGAATTTACTAATTACCATAACATGGACGGAGTAAATAAATTTACAATAGGATMAAACTGGKTATGTTATCCCAAAAGAAGAAAACMAAAACAATCAACAAGAAAMTTTRATGATACCATAAACAGTTACAGTTAGCYACTTGAAAGTGCTGAAGGCCACAATYCACCTATAACATTCAACGATTCACTTAATTGCAAAAACAAACACACAAAAGGAAAGYGGATTTACATCAGTAGATTCATCCTTCACGTCTTCCTGCATCTCCTCCGTCACTTCGTTTTGATTTTCTTCTTCAGCCATATTTTGATTATCTCAGAAACCTAAAGTTCAAACAAGCAAAGCAAGTCAAATCAAATGAAACCGCAAGCATTACATATAAACAGCCGAGCAAACACATACGTAAATCCCAAAAAAAAAAAAAAAAAAATCAGCAAATCCTTAAAGATATTAACGCATTTGTGGCACCGGCTAAAGTTCAATTCTCACAGTTCAAAAAAATAAAACCCTAGCTCAGAAATCAGAGATACAGCAGACTGACTTTCCGATTAAAAAATATAAAATCGAATGTAAGGAGTAAAATACCCTAGAAATTTAGATAAGCACCGGAAGAGATGTTACCTCTGGACTAGCTTCTAGATTGAGACACCCTCTACTTCGTAGATGTTCGGCAGCTTGCTGGGTTTGTAGTGCCGCTTGGTTACGAAGGTCACTTCATGCTAGATATTTATAGAGGGCTTCACTGGCGGCACAGGCCCAATCGTTGGTTAAGGTCTGGGCCTGTGCGATGATGAAGTTTCTGTTTCCTCCTTTCTTTTTCAGTAGAAAGGGAAAATTTTTGGTCTTTATAACTTTTGTTGTGGGCTTCAGTAAAACGTAGTAATTACTAACAGTACTTATGGTCGTTTCCAAATGGACCATCTCTGTGACATTTTGCCACGATATCTATGCTTTTCTAGTTAGCAAATAGGTGGCAAGTCCTTCAACGACCTGCTATGAGCTGGAT